>SNQJ01S0057238.1:0-17139 GCA_010110895.2 Picea sitchensis
TGATACACATAAACATGAAACAAAATGTTGATATTATGAAAAGCTAAAGCTGTAGCAGAACATCAATTTCTGTCTCAGTCTATATTAAAATTCCATATCCTTGTTCTCCCACGAATGAGGATGCCCTTATTACAAAAATAATAAGTATTTATAAGTTTTTCCACAGGGTAAAACCTCTCTGTGGAAGTTATAAAACTGTTTACATAATATGGGAAGATATTCCCAAGTTCCACTAAACTAGGAAACAAAAAAGAAACTAAAGCATCTAAATATCCTCTAGACTGTCCATCAAATCCCCTGCAATTCGAATTCACCTGAAAAGGATCCAAAATAGACAAGTTAGAAGATTCTTTTATTAATAAATGATAGAAAATTAAATTCTATAGACTAGCTACAAAATCCTCTGATTTTGTAGCTAGTCTAAATAAAGATACAGAATCAACATCAGAATCGATTCAAAACCTTTTAAAAGAATTAAATCCGATCTTCTACTAACCATTTAAAAACTAATCCTTGAGATTGGAATGGTTATATCATTCAAAATTAAACAGGATAAAAAATGATTCAACCGAATACAGAGATAGGAATACTTTGTTCCTTAGTTATCACAAAATCAGGTCCACAGAGTCATAATCAGACAATCATAAGATTGTTTCATATCCAATTGAAACCGATAACCAAACATATCGTATGCGATTGTTAAACAAGAGATATGATCCAATCCAACAAAATCATTTTCCAATCGTTACAGCTGTAACGATATAACAAAAAGATTCATATCATAAACGAATTAAATCAACACTGGTGCATAACGAAATCGTGATGAAATCACTTAGCTGGAAACAGGGCTCACAAGAATTATATGATCACTTGTTTTTAGTAAACTGGATAGACAATATCAATTTCCTTTGATCGAAATTATTTGTTTAAAACGCATTATTACAGGGTTCGATAGAGGCAACAAATATTGACCAATTTGTTCGCAAGTTAAAAACAGATAGAGCGGCACTTCACGATGTGAATCTAACTGATGAGAGTAATTGAATCAACTGAATTCGATTTAAGCGAATCAAACAGCAAGGAGTCTTAACATAATCATTGTGAATCAAAACTGTCCCACGATTTGGGTATGAATATTACTAGCATCGACTTACATGAGCATATCATTTTTATAAAAACAGAGTCTTTATTTCCAAATTAAAACCGAACAGAGCAATATTCATGATTTTTTTTGAAAATCACATGATAGAGCATATCGTAACCAACAGACTCTTTGAAATATTTTACCAATGAGAGTATCTGGACCATAATGAGATCAAATCCAAGATGATCGTAATCATGACAACTTACAGTTCAGAGTAGACACCAAGCCAATTCATTCGAAGACAAACTATTAATTTCGTCAACTTAATAAGGCAAACCAATCAATCAAATCTAAACACAGACCACTCAAATCCAATCAAAATCTATCAATTGCTATACTGGGAAAGATGAGATCGCATATCGAATCAAAATTTCTTTTTATTCAAAGAAAAGCTATATATAGAATGCACACGATTATAACAGAGCCATTCACGATGTAAACATAGCTATTAAAATTGAATTCAAATCATTGCATCAACCTAGATTATTTACAAAATGAAACGATGACAAACCATACCTGAATATCGATGAGACTACTTGATTATGCCAGCTTGGAATTTACAACAGCGGTGGCTGATTCCACATTTTTGAACAAGATTGAACCGGTTTTCTTTTGCTTTTTATCTGTTGTTCGTAGCTTGGATTTTTCACTAGTTAGCACTACAATCTGGTCTTCCAGTGATTGAATCTTGACTGGAGTATAGGAACATCAATATAATATCACTGTAACCACGAATTGCACTGGTCACAGGGTGATTGTGCGGATTTAGACAGAGCAGGCGAGGGTTCGGCCAAATGATCAAGGGTTTGACGAGGCAACTTAATGCCTGGGTAGTTAGGGTTTTCCTTTAGGCAGGGGGGAGGTTTGACACAAAATCATAAGGGGGCTCGGCACATAAACCTTGCGAGTATGGATACTTGCTGGCCAGAAAATGCTCAATATCAGAATCAGAATCCTCGCTCAGAATGATAGGATTAGACTCGATCGAGGGTTTTGGTTTGTTCCTGGCCATTCTCAAAATGAGCTGGGCATTCCTTTTCCCTTTGGCATTGGCAATCAGATTTGCCTTGGGATTTTTGCTCATAGGATTTTAAATGGCATCTGGACCCTTAGTTACAGTGTCGGGTAAGTCACCACCAGGGTCAGCTGAGGGTTTAGGCAGTAGGAGGTGTAAGGGTACAGGCAGTTCGACCTTAGTTTCAATTACGACAGGTTTATCAACCTGTACAGGGTCGGTGTCTTCAAAACCATTACGAGCGATGAAAGTCCTCCAATTATCACCATGTAAACTCAAATAATAAACGACAATGAGCTTAATAAGCCCATGGTGGAACAAGCTGCTATCATCTTTCTACCTCTTATACTTTTTCGACATCTTATACAGGGAACGATGAAACTAGAAAGGCATGCTAAGAGGATACCCTATAAAAACCATCAGTAAACGCAGATGATAAAGGAACACAAGTCCATATCGACCTTCACAGGTCACGAACTGCTTAAGTATCATTAACAAGTCGTGCCATCAAGGTTTGAGCATAGATATGGGCATACCTCTGTCACAAGAGGTGACTTTGCGCGATTGAAACAACAATGTCCATGGCACTTCCTTGACTTTGCAATTCTTAAACCAACGCTGTCCTGAAGCAGGTAATCCTGTGGCAAGACTGATAAACCGTTCATCAATTTCTAAATGCATATCGCCCACCTTGGCTCGACAGCCATCGAAGGTTACGGCAAACTGTCGTGCTACACAGAGGTTAAAACCCTCAAATCGTTGTATAAAGGGTAGCCACCCATTTTCCTCCGGGTCACTGTGAGCATTATCAAACATTAACAGAGCTTGGTGGCCATTGGGCTCGACTCGCACGACTGGTGCCATGGAGTCGAATGCATGGTAAGGGAAGGGTTTGGATTCACCAACACACACAGGAGCAGAGCTACCCGAGCTGAGCAACAAACGAGCAAAAGGGATATGCATTAATGCAAGCATGCGAAGGTGGTGGAGTTATTCATTGCCATGCAAAACAATTATGGTCAAGGTACAACCGTCGATTTACAAATCTGTTCAATCCATAATAGTAGTTCAACCCTCAAGTCATGTGAACTAATGAAATCAAATGTGTATGCTAATGCGTGCAAGCATTGTGCCATAGTGTTTAAACATTTGAAAATCAAAACCCAAAATCAACTATGCGCCAATGCATATAATCAAAAGTTTAACCAAGGTGCCAAACAATATTCATATAGTCGACAAGCCAAAAGTTATGAAAATATTAACATAAGGATCATATCATATATATAAAAAGACTTAATCATAACCCCTATGCACTTTCATAGAATTAATGATCACGCAAGTCATATAAAGTGTAAATCCAAATGCTAAATGCCTTACAAACTCAATAAAACCAAGTTATACAATCAATCGAAGTATGAGAACTGATTAGAGGATTTTGCCAGTTGTATAATGATCAATAAAAGTTGAGCGCAATAGCATAATGACATAAGAGATATTGACAGTTCAGATAATGATCAAAATATGACTTCGAAAGGAGAAGTTTTCACGCTTACAGTCGTGAAAACTTAACGAAAACAAATGTGCAAATGTCACAAAAAATGAAAATGTCGTTTGTTGAAAATTGCGATGAAAAGTTGATGTTTGTAAAACATAGGTGTAGGCAGCTTAATAGATGATAAGAAAAAGTGAGTTGGCTACCAACAATGGCAACACAATGGTAGAAGTAGTTATCTCTGCAAAAGGTACCAATTTAGATTAGGACAACAAAGAAAATTTCAACTTGAAAATAACAACTAAAAATTGTACAAACCTCATCACTAACCATCTTTTCCAGCAGTGTTTCAAAAGATGAAAACTGATAACAAAATTAAGACCAACAAGTCACGATATTAAAGATAAAATCTCCAATACTGTTGGCATGGCCACTGCTGCCAGCGGGCATCCATAGCCTCGACAGGGTTTCCATTTAACCCACGCTGACATCTATATCCTGCCAAGAAGTTCTGGATCGAAATAAAGGACATTAAAGAGGTTTATTTTTTGCAGATTTTCGTATACCCGACATTGCTTCGCTGCCAACAGGCCTGTTTAGTACCCTGGCAAAGTTGTCTTGGCGCCATGCTTGCATTTACCCGCTGCCAGCAGACCTATTCAGTATCCTGGTGGGTTTACAAGCACTTCCCACAACTCTTATTTATTTTATTTTGTTTTTTATAGATATATATTTGAGCGGGGTGACGCTGAAAATCATGATTTTTCACCATAATTTTTAGACCTCATCAGAATTTTTTAGAACTGTCCTTTATTTATCTCCAAAGATGTTTCATTTACAAAACGAATTCCTAAGACAGAGAGACATCCTCTAAGTCATTCCTTTACAGAAAAGGGACAACGTAAAAAGATAATAGATGATCATGACGAACTTTTCTCAGAGATCGAAATCAGTAAACTTCTTTCAAACAACAAAAAAAACACAAATATCAACTTCAGCAATATATCATTGATGTTTGTACAAATTTTCAGAAGTTATTTCAGCGAAGGAATTTTCTATCGTCTTTGTCTGAATAGCTCAATGTACAGGTATGTGTATGTCCAAAACACAAACTGATAAATTCAAATCAAAGTAAAAAAAACAGAAAGCAAACGAAAAAGCAAACAAAAGAAAAAATATGTACACAATATATAAGGGTAGTTATCAAGCAAAGTATCTTTTCAGGGCTTGGCCATTCACTGAGTAGGTGTCAGGCTGCTCTTCAAGATTCTGCAATCAAAAGGAACTAGGACCCAACTTTTCAGCAATTAAAAACAGTCCAAGCCATAAGTTTTGAAATTTAGTGTGCTCACCCTTTCCTTCGTGTGGTTTGTCCCATTTTAAGATGAGATCGGCTACTTCAAAATTTCTATCAGAAGCAGAATTAGAATCGAACCAGATTTTAACCAATTGTTGATGTTGATCTAACTTATGCTTAGCTTGGGCTCTTACCTCTTCCAACTTCATCAAAGCGTTAATTCGGCTTTCTAAAGGGGGACAATCTTCTTCTTGGACTTTATGTGACAACTGAAGTGAAGGAAGAAGAATGTGAGGTGGCAGAATTGCTTCTCTGCCATAAAAGAGAAAAAAGGGGGAGTTACCTATGGTATCTTTTGGCATTACCCTATCAGCCCACAGCGCGTTCAGCAACGCATTGTGCCAATTTTTGTGATTTTCAACCACGGTTCTCTTGATAATTTTGATCAAGTTCTTGTTTGTTGATTCTGCTAATCCGTTGCCCTGAGGGTAATAGCTGGAAGAATATTTTAACTTAATTCCTTTTTCCAAAGAAAATTTGCTCATCTCAAGTGAAGAAAAGTACGAAGCGTTGTCAAAGACTAGACACTCAAGGATACCGAAATGGGTGATAATATTCGAGTTCAAAAAAGAAATCACCTGACTGGTGTTAACAGTTCTTAACGCAATAGCTTTAGACCATTGAGTAAAGTAATCTGTGGCTATCACAATATACTTGTGCTGTTGTGAGGATGGAGGGTTAATTGGACCTATGATATCAAGTCCCCATTGCTGGAAAGGAAAATCTACTGAGACGGGCTGCAAGGGAAAGGATGGTTTTTGCAACCGCCCTGATGCTTTCTGACAGATGATACATTTACGACACAAGGCATGGGAATCCATAAACAGCATGGGCTAGTAGTAACCGACTCTTAAAACCTTGTGAGTAGTGATTTCACCACTGAAGTGACCACCAGCTTCTCCTGCATGCAACTCTAGCAAGACTTTTTCTACTTCGTCTTTCTCGAGACAGCGCATCAGTACGCCATCAAAATTATGACGAAACAGTACACCGTTAACCAGATGAAAGGAGGTGGCATTTAGCCTCAACACTCTTCTCTTGGTGGGATCAAGGTGATGGGGTGCTGACCCATGTTCAAGACAGAATCTAATATCGTCGTACCAAGGACTAACGAGGTTTTGTGTGCAACAGATCAAATTTTGATCACTTTGTCCTAGGTTTGATGTATCACTATCTTCTTGCTGTCTTGTCTCCGAATCAACAACAAACTTACATAACCCTTGGCCTCTCACTATCTGAGCTGGGGTGATTTCCAATTCATACTCCTGCAGGGAGGTGACCCAGTTAGCTCTCTTCTCTCCTAACTCCTTCTGCACTAACAAGTTCCTTACGACCGGGTATGGGACAATGACTTTCGTCCTTGACTTCAAAAGATAGGACCGGAAATGATTAACTTCTTTGAAAACAACGTAGGCTTGCTGATCAACTGCTGGGTAATTAAGTTCAGCGCCTTTGAAAGAGGAACTCATAAAGGCGATGGGTACTTCGTTGTTCTCGGTATTCTTCTGAGTTAGGATGGCGGCATAAGAACTGTCAGAGGAAAAATTATAGAGTGTAAAATCTTGAGAGAAGTTAGGGCTCCTGAGAGACATAGAGTCTATTATGGCCTTCTTTATGGCATTAAAAGCTTGATTTTATGTGGGTCCCCAGTGATATTGGGTGTCTTTCTTAATCAAATTATATAAAGGCCTAACCATTTCGGAGAAGCCGGGCACAAATCTTCTCATGAAGTTAATCTGGCCTAAGAAAGACTGCTTGGATTTTTTGGATGTAGGAGGGGGAAGTTTAGCAATGACTTGAGTCCTCTTGGGGTCAATAATCATTCCTTCACTAGACACAATGAACCCTAGGAGTTTACCCTGTTCTACTACAAAGATGGACTTTTTGGGGTTCAAGGAGATGCCGTATTTACGACATCGCAGTAGGACGGATCGTAAGTGAGCTAGATGATCGTCATTGTTTTTAGAATATACAGTCACATCATCTAAGTAAATTACAATGGATTGATTGATTAGGCCTTGGAAATCAATATCCATTGCTCTCTGAAAGGTAGCACCGGCATTAATCAATCCAAAGGGCATTTTGCGATAAGCATAAGTGCCCCACGGAGTACGGAAGGTAGTTTTTAGTTGGTTTGGCGGGGACATCAGGACTTGGTTGTATCCAGAGAAACCATCCAATAAAGATAGCCTCTCGGAACCAGATACCTGTTGAAGGATCTGTTACATGGGTGGGATAGGATAGTTGTCTTTGTCAGACGCTCTATTAAGGTTCTGAAAATCGACACAAAGTCGAATTTCCCCATTTTTCTTCCGGACCGGGACAAGGTTAGAAACCCACTGAGTGTGTCTAACAGGAAAAATTATTTTCTCATTAAGGAGTTTAGTCAATTCTTTTTGAACGGTCAGTTCTAGCTTGGGGTGCATTTTCCTCAGTTTTTGTTGAAAGGGTAAGGTTTGGGGCTTCATTGGGATGACATGCTGTATGATATTAGGATCGAAAGTCTTAAGATCATCATATGTCCATGCAAAGACATCTCTAAATTCTTTAAATAATTTAATGAATGCAGCTTTTTCTTGTCGAGAACATCCCAAGCCTAGATTAATGCACTGAGGATTTTCACTAGTTCCTAAGTTCACTTTTTCATAAGATAACGAGGAACTATTGGTTTTACAATTGACTGTCTTTTTAAATTTATCTTGAAAATCATAAAACTTCTCTAATCCAATTACAGAATAGGTTATTGAGTTTACCATATCTGATAGAGCTTCAGGGGTTTTCGGATCAGGTATTACTGTGAAATTGCGCAAATTGTCGTCGTGTGTGTGCTCATCTATCACCGCGCCTTGAAAGGTTTCTTCCATGTGCAGAAATTTAATAATCTACTGATCATCGTCAAATACTCTCCAGTTTGTGACGTTGTCGGGAATGGATGGCCGAAATAGAAGCTCAACTGAGAATGCGTCTGGGGACAAGCCTTCTGCAGGGAGAAGTTTAGAAGCTACATTAGCTAATAAATTTGCTTCAGAGTTATTTAATCTAGGAATGGAATTTATATTAAAAGCAGAAAATTTACTCATTAAGTTCCATACCTCAGACTGGTAGCTTTAGAGATGTGGAGAAAGATAGTGGATAGAACCTGTTACCTGTCTAACCACTATTTCAGAGTCGCCAAAGACGGTTAGATTTTGAATGTTCATGTCCAGAGCGTTTCTGAGACCTTGCAGTAAAGCCTTATATTCTGCAGTATTGTTAGTACATTCAAATTCCAACCTACATGCTATCAATGTTTTGTTACCTACCAGATCGATAATGACGCAGCCTGCTCTGGCTCCTTCTTTGGACTTAGAACCGTCGAAATATAGAGACCAAACCTGGTTTCCATCGGGCACATGGGACTGTTGCATAGAAGCTGTTGGTTGCATATATGCTACTATCTCGGACTGCTGTTCTGAATTGGTGATAGGTGAAACCTCGGCTATAAAGTTGCCGAAGAAGGTGTCCATCCCTTGCACTTTAGGTGAATCAGCAGAAGGTGTATATGGTTCGTTAGGATCATTTAAATCTGTGACCGTGAGCTTAAGGTAGCGCTCACGATTCACTCTGATCTTGTTAGGCTTACCGTTCTCTGGGAGCCATAAGTGAGACCAGTCTGTTGCGAAGTAACCATGTAGCTTCTCTGACCAGTCCCTGCTTAAAAACAGACCATACACTTCTAGAATATCCACAACGATTATATCAATAACCTGATGAACCTTTGGGTTAGATGATAATCTAATGAATACATTTTTTAGTTCGCCTATAACTTTAACATTGGTTCGATCAAGTTGTATGATTTTTAAAGTAGATGGTTCCACTTCAGCGTTAATCTTTTGGCAGACAGACCAAGGCATCACATTGGATGACGCTCCTGAGTCTACCATACATCTCTGTTGAAAATCTCGAAAGTTAAAAGAAATGGAGGTACATTTTTGCGAGTATTAGGATTAGTGGCTTGTGGTTTCTTACTCGCAATTTCTAAGGATACTTTATCTACATTATTTACATTATTTACATTATTTACAGGGACTACAAGAAGGCTTCCTTTATCTTGAGGATCAGGATTATTTTTAGCGGAAGTCTTCTACGGGACTTTGCTTTGCACAACCTTATTACCATTGGAATTGCCACTTTTGCCATTCTCTGAAATATTTTGCAACATTTTTTGTAACAAAAATGGAAACTTCAACAACTCATAAATAGAAATGTTAGCCCTTAACTTTTTAAGATCTTCAACAACATCATAATCTAAGTTAGGGTTCACATTACTCTGTCTAGGCTCAACTGATTTAGATTGATTTGGAGGCAAAGTTGTAGTGTTTTCAGAAGAAGGTTTATTTGTAGTCTTACTCCTAGTGTTGTAAGGGTGAACTGTCTCGAAGTTGGCTTGGAAGATGCTATCCGAGAAGTGTCCAAAAATGTTTGGAGAAGACTCTTCTTCTTGGACTGTCTCTGGTTCGACTACCTCTTCAGGAATCTCAGGAGGCATCAAGTTATCTTGGGCTTCTAGAATGGTTTGAAGAGCACATTACAAAATTTCTAGATTAAGGCCTTCGGTGGTTGGGTTAGATCAGTTGGTGGGAAAAGGCTTTTGGAAAGGAGGTTTGGAGGGTCCTTTACTCGAGGAAGCTTCTTCAGTTGACCTTTTTAAGTCTATAACTTGATTTGATAATTTTTGTACAACTTTGGTTAAGTTTTTCAAATCAGAGTTTTTAGGTTGTGTTTTACTTTGAGTGGGTCTGGGAAGAATTTCGATCTTCTTTCTGGAAGAGGAACTAGTTTCAGGTTCGTTGCTAGAAGAGTCCGTAAGACTAAGTATGTCTTTTTCAATCTGGCTGGCCTCCTCGAAGGCCTCTAACAAAGTAGATTTCTTAGATCTTTTAACCCAAATAGCTATACTTTGATGCAATGCTTTAGTGTAGTAAGCTATTATAAGACTCTCAATAGGCATAGAATTAGCAGGTATTCGATTTTTAAGTGTTAAGAATCTCTGATTAAAATCTTTAACTTTTTCTTTTGGGTTCATTTTCAAGCTAGAAAGATCCATGACTAAGACTTCCGAAGGCTTACCGTCTCCGAACTTTTCCAAAAAGCATGACTCAAACTTTTCCCAAGACACTATGGTATGGGGTTGCTGGGCGAAGTACCAAGTGGATGCATTACCCTCGAAAGTATATGGGAACAACCTACAGGCAACATCTTCATGTTCAACATTGCGGAGTCTTATGGCTAACATAAATTTTTTGATATGATCTTCTGCTATCTGTTTTGAGTCAGGATCGAACTTGGGAAGCCATTTCTCTGGGAGTTTAGGTAAAGGGTGCTGGGCTCTAGGTACGGCTACGACATCCTGATCCAGCCAAGGTCTAGCAGGGTTGTTCTGATTTTCCATTGGGGTAGTGGGTGTGGAAGGCTGAGAAGGTGAATTGCCTTCGTCAGAGGAGGAATCTCTTCCAGAAGAGGAAGGAGATGATGGAGGTGGTGAAGGAGGTATCCCAAATCCTCCTGCAGTAGGATTTAAGTTTGGATCTATAGGATTCAAAGTGAGGTTAGTGTCACCTAATTGTTCTCTGATGTCAAAGAAGTCCAAAGGTTGACCCCACGGACAGTTTGTTTGCCTAAGACGAGCTAAGGCACTATGTGTTTTAATAAGAGATTGATGAACAATCTCTTGTATGTCACCACCTGTAGGATTAGGGGTTGCTGGCTCAACTGTGATCTGTTGATCGTCGGTTGAAGTAGTTGTTGTTTGAAGGGGAATATTATCATGTGAACGACTTCTAGTCACTATAGGTGAGCGATTAGGGGGTGGAGGAGTCTTGCGACCACCTCGTGCCATTAATTAAGTTCAGGCCCTCCTTCTAGCGCCATTTTTTGACGGGCGAAATTGATCGTCCGTCAACTGAGAGAGTGGAACCGGTCCGGGGTTGTCTAATAACACAAGCCGTTTGGAATGAACCACCCTGATGGGTTTAGCGGCTCCGTTAGCTGATCTAAGGTCCTACGAAAACCAAAGAGAAAACTAATTTAAACTAAATAATCTAACTAAATAAAACAAATAAAACTAACTAACTAACTAATCTAATCTAAAACTAACTATTAAACAAACTGAACTAATCTAACTAAAACTAAATAACACAAACTAAACTAACTAACAATAAATAAAACAAACTAATAAACTAATCTAATTAAAACTAACTACTAAACAAACTAACTAATCTACTATCTCTATATATACAAATTACTAACTAATATAACTTATTCATAAAATGCACAATATTCACAAGATACAGATTTAAATAAAACCTGGAAAACTCATTTGCTTTCTGCCTTAAGACAAAGAAAGATATATATTTTTTTTTTGATTTTATGATTTTATGAACAAGAAATAAAACTTACTGAAATTAAACAATCTAATATACTAATTCTACCTGTAAATCTAACTAAACTTATATCTAAACTAAACTACTAATAATTACACTAAACAAACAAATGACAAACTGACCTGGAAACACTCCAAATTTGTCCTGGGTATGATGACTTCGAAGCTGGTCGGAGGAAGGAAACTCGCACCAAATAATCTGGAAGCTTCTCGTAAACGATACGCTGCAATGCTCTTTGTGTTGGTTTACAGGACAAACAAGACATAAAAAATCATAACAATTATAAGATTTATAAATCTTTGCAACTAGGTAAACCTGTTATGCAAAAACTTATACTTAATCATCCAATTGATGAAGAAGAGAAAATTGTCATTCATAAACTGAATCAAGTAATTGCTATGTTTTTAAAATAATTGGAAGAAATCAGAAATGGATTATATTGATTAAATCATATCGTTTGCAAAATACTAAGATAGCTAAAGTAGTCATTAACCAAATGCAAATTGATACACATAAACATGAAACAAAATGTTGATATTATGAAAAGCTAAAGCTGTAGCAGAACATCAATTTCTGTCTCAGTCTGTATTAAAATTCCATATCCTTGTTCTCCCATGAATGAGGATGCCCTTATTACAAAAATAATAAGTATTTATAAGTTTTTCCACAGGGTAAAACCTCCCTGTGGAAGTTATAAAACTGTTTACATAATCTGGGAAGATATTCCCAAGTTCCACTAAACTAGGAAACAAAAATGAAACTAAAGCATCTAAATATCCTCTAGACTGTCCATCAAATCCCCTGCAATTCGAATTCACCTAAAAAGGATCCAAAATAGACCAGTTAGAATATTCTTTTATTAATGAATGATAGAAAATTAAATTCTATAGACTAGCTACAGAATCCTCTGATTCTGTAGCTAGTCTAAATAAAGATACAGAATTAGCATCAGAATCGATTCAAAACCTTTTAAAAGAATTAAATACAATCTTCTACTAACCATTTAAAAATGAATCCTTGAGATTGGAATGGTTATATCATTCAAAATTAAACAGGATAAAAAATGATTCAACCGAATACAGAGATAGGAATACTCTGTTCCTTAGTTATCACAAAATTGGGTCCACAGAGTCATAATCAGACAGTCATAAGATTGTTTCATATCCAATTGAAACTGATAATCAAACATATCATATGCGATTGTTAAACAAGAGATACGATCCAATCCAACAAAATCATTTTCCAATCGTTACAGTTGTAACAATATAACAAAAAGATGCATATCATAAATGAATTAAATCAACACTGGTGCATAACGAAATCGTGATGAAATCACTCAGCTGGCAACAGGGATCACAAGAATTATATGATCACTTGTTTTGAGTAAACTGTATAGACAATATCGATTTCCTTTGATCGAAATTATTTGTTTAAAATGAATTATTACAGGGTTCGATAGAGGCAACAAATATTGACCAATTCGTTCACAAGTTAAAAACAGACAGAGCGACACTTCACGATGTGAATCTAACTAATGAGAGTAATCGAATCAACTGAATTTGATTTAAGCGAATCAAATATCAAGGAGTCTTAACATAATCATCATGAATCAAAACTGTCCCACAATTTGGGTATGAATATTACTAGCATCGACTTACATGAGCATATCATTTTTATAAAAACAGAGTCTTTATTTCCCAAATTAAAACCGAACAGAGCAATATTCACGATTTTTTTTGAAAATCACATGATAGAGCATATCGTAACCAATAGACTCTTTGAAATAGTTTACCAATGAGAGTATCCAGACCATAACGAGATCAAATCCAACATGATCATAATCATGAAAACTTACAGTTCAGAGTAGACACCAAGCCAATTCATTCGAAGACAAACTATTAATTTCGTCAAATTAATAAGGAAAACCAATCAATCAAATCTAAACACAGACCACTCAAATCCAATCAAACTCTATCGATTGCTATACTGGGAAAGATGAGATTGCATATCGAATCAAAATTTCTTTTTATTCAAAGCAAAGCTATATATAGAATGCACACGATTATAACAGAGCCATTCACGATGTAAACCGAGCTATTAAAACTGAATTCAAATCATTGCATCAACCTAGATTATTTACAAAATGAAATGATAACAAACCATACCTGAATATCGACGAGACTACTTGATTATGCCAGCTTGGAATTTACAACAGTAGTGGCTGATTCCACATTTTTGAACAAGATTGAACCGGTTGTCTTTTGCTTTTTATCTCTTGTTCGTAGCTTGGCTTTTTCACTGGTTAGCACTGCAATCTGGTCTTCCAGTGATTGAATCTTTGACTGGAGTATAGGAACATCAATATTATATTGCTATAACCATGAATTGCACTGGTCATAGGGTGATTGTGCGAATTTAGACAGAGCAGGCGAGGGTTCAGCCAAATGATCAAGGGTTTGACGAGGCAACTTAATACCAAGGTAGTTAGGGTTGTCCTTTAGGCAGGGGGGAAGGTTTGACACAAAATCATAAGGAGGCTCGGCACATAAACCTTGTGAGTAGGGATACTCACTGGCCAGAAAATGCTCAATATCAGAATCAGAATCCTCGCTCAGAGTGATAGGATTAGACTCGGCCGAGGGTTTTGGTTTGTTCCTAGCCATTCTCAAAATGAGTCGGGCATTCCTTTTCCCTTTGGCATTGGCAGTCAGATTTGCCTTGGGATTTTTTCTCATAGGCTTTTTAATGGCATCTGCACCCTTAGTTACAGTGTCAGGTAAGTTGCCACCAGGGTCTACCGAGGGTTTAGGCAGTAGGAGGTGTAAGGGTACAGGTAGTTCGACCTTAGTTTCAATTACCATAGGTTTATCAACCTGTACAGGGTCGGTGTCTTCAAAACCATTACGAGCGATGAAAGTCCTCCAATTATCACCATGTAAACTCAAATAATAGATGACGATGAGCTTAATAAGCCCATGGTGGAACAATCTGCTGTCAGCTTTCTACCTCTTATACTTTTTCGACATCTTATATAGGGAACGATGAAAGTAGAAAGGCATGCTTAGAGGATACCCTATAAAAACCATCAGCAAATGAAGATGATAAAGGAACACAAGTCTGTATCGACCTTCACAGGTCACGAACTGCTTAGGTATCATTAACAAGTCGTGCCATCGAGGTTTGAGCATAGATATGGGCATACCTCTGTCACAAGAGGTGACTTTGTGCGATTGAAACAACAATGTCCATGGCACTTCCTCGACTTTGCAATTCTTAAACCAATGCTGTCCTGAAGTAGGTAACCCTGTGGCAAGATTGATAAACCATTCATCAATTTCTAACTGTATATTTCCCACCTTGGCTCGACAACCATCGAAGGTTATGGAAAATTGTCGTGCTACACAGAGATTAAAACCCTCAAATCGTTGTATAAAGGGTAGCCACCCATTTTCCTCCAGGTCACTGCGAGCATTATCAAACATTAACAAAGCTTGGTGGCCATTGGGCTCACTCGCACGACTGGTGCCATGGAGTCGAATGCATGGTAAGGGAAGGGTTTGGATTCACCAACACACACAGGAGTAGAGATACCCAAGCTGAGAAACAAATGAGCAAAAGGGATATGCATTAATGCAAGCATGCGAAGGTGGTGGAGTTATTCATTGCCATGCAAAACAATTATGGTCAAAGTACAACCGCCGATTTACAAATCTGTTCAATCCATAATAGTAGTTCAACCCTCAAGTCATGTGAACTAATGAAATCAAATGTGTATTCTAATGTGCGCAAGCGTTGTGCCATAGTGTTTAAACATTTGAAAATCAAAACCCAAAATCAACTATGCGCCAATGCATATAATCAAAAGTTTAACCAAGGTGCCAAACAATATTCATATAGTCGACAAGCCAAAAGTTATGAAAAGATTAACATAAGGATCATATCATATATATAAAAAGACTTAATCATAAACTCTATGCACTTTCATAGAATCAATGATCAGGCAAGTCATATAAAGTGTAAATCCAAATGCTAAATGCCTTACAAACTCAATAAAACCAAGTTATACAATCAATCGAAGTATGAGAACTGATTAGAGGATTTTGCCAGTTGTATAATGATCAATAAAAGTTGAGTGCAATAGCATAATGACATAAGAGATATTGAAAGTTCAGATAATGATCGAAATACGACTTTGAAAGGAGAAGTTTTCACGCTTACAGTCGTGAAAACTTAACGAAGACAAATGTGCAAATGTCACAAAAAATGAAAATGTCGTTTGTTGAAAATTGCAACGAAAAGTTGATGTTTGTAAAACATAGGTGTAGGCAGCTTAATAGATGATAAGAAAAAGCGAGTTGGCTGCCAACACCCCGCCGTGACAATCCATTCAAAAAGTAAATGTCCTCAATATCTAAGGACAGTGTGTGAACCCCCACATGAAATACCTGCTGATCAGGGTCCCACAACGCACCAGGTACTCTAACAACCTGACTTGGGCCCTCATACCCGGGATATGAAAGTACTTCAAGAGGCCACAATCTCTCAAGGCAGCAATAGTAGGTGGATGATTTTCGGCCATTGAATTATCTTCTTTGTTCTCCCTTTCGTGCCATTCAAGCACCATTTTGCTGGCCAATTATCTACATAAGGAACACAAAAAGAAGGTTAGCAACTTTTTTCATGATTTGGTTCTTGTTCATTGGGTAAATTTTTAAAAACAATTTGAGCTTTGCGGTTCTCACAGGTGCCCTATGTGCACAGTGCGAGAACCTCACAGGCTGCTCATGGGTCACCTGCGAGAATCACCCATTCTCACAGGTCCCGTGTAGCCTGCCTGCGAGAATGGTAGCGCGCAAGTAGGGCTTGCAAAATCAACCCAAAAATGAAATTTAACCAATGAAATTGCAAAATTAAACCATGAAAGTGTTAAGGAAAAGGAGCCTACCTTACTGTCATTGACGTCTCCCTGAATGATCTCTCATAGCTCCCGCAATCTAACGGCGAACTTTGAGGGTAAAAGAGGGGTTTTTGAGCTCAAATAGTGGAAAGGTAAAAATGATGTGGTAAAAAGAGTATTTACTCCTTTTTATTTACTTTTACTATGTCATTTGTTTTTTTATGGTTATTTATCTATCAAACCCTAATCCCTAATGTCATTTTGAGTGTAACTTTTACAGGCGTAATGATTTCGATGGTTAAATATAGGGATACAAACATGTTTTTCTTTGTCATTGTGTGTTTTGATTGTTTTTTATGGTTTTTATATAAAACCTCGAGTGTGGTCTTTGTCCGTTCTTGCGCTCAAAAATACATGAGAACGTGATTGAGCATACTTTTATCAGTTTTTCGGGCTCAACAAGGTTATACGAAAAAGGAACCCCCCTGGAGTCTTCTTTAAGCTCTTTTCAGACTCTCTAAACATGAAAAGATAGCTGAGCGACCTTGCTATTTTCACACTCGATAAAGTATTTTAAGTAAGCATCTGGTGAGCGATAATTTATCTCTTTTTCGGTCTCATCCAGACTATTTTAAAAAAAGGAACTGAGAGAGTTCTCTTTTAAGTGTTTTTCCAAACTCTATAATTTTGAAAAACCTTCGAGTTTTCTATCTCTGGACTCGTTAAACAAATATTGACAGACCCATAATGGGATCGAACCACTCCTTCTTAGGGTTCGTTAAACATACTCTGAGGGACTCGTCCGAAGGATG
>SNQJ01S0057238.1:17149-54550 GCA_010110895.2 Picea sitchensis
TTCCTTCTCCTGAAACTAATATAGATATTCAACAATATTTCCAACAAGACAAAGTGTTTCAAAGTTGTCTTTCTTCCCCTGAGAATGACGTGGTGGTCCAATTTCTAAGTGGCCTAGACATGGATGAGGATTTTGAAACTGCATCTATGGAAACTCCAAGTAGTGAAAAAACAAATGACATTGAGCTTCCAAAAAACAACAAAACAACGTATGCCAATTTTAAATTAGAAATACAGAAAGATAATGAAAAGGGGCATGCACATGATATGGCTGCCATATTTGAAGATGTACAAGAATGTATGAATGTTTTTTTTGAGATGCATGGAGAAGTATACAAACCTATTGCTTCCATTTCATTTGAAAATGTTCTCAGAACTGAAGAAATAGAGTGAGGGCAACAAACACTTGTGGAAGAGACCTGTCTTTTTGTTCTTGTCCTTTAAGAAGAAACAAATTTTCACAGTTTTCATGATCCCATGGCATGTTATATGGAATATTCTACCAATCAGAATTTAAGGATTAGAAAGGACTGTAAGCTCAGAAGTGAAGATAATGGCAGCTCAACGTCGTCATTAGATATGGATCATTTTACACCGATGATCTCTTTCCAGCCTGTGTCATTTTCTGATCTAGAAGTCCATTTCCCCCAACTGTATTAGCTAAATTTTCAATTTATTGATGGAAAACAACAAGATAAATCACCTGAAGACCAGGATGCAGTGGAAGAAATGATGCGTGATTGATATTTTATACATATTTTGGAAGATCCCTTTGCGGCTTTGCTAGAAAAAATGAACAATCCTAATATTTCTGGAAGTCTAAAATTCAAATTCATATGCAATTTATTAAATGAGTCATTGATGAACAAGCTTTGGATAAAACATGCCCAAAGAAAACAAGTAGTAGATAAAATGCTGGCATGGCTGCATTGGCATTTTCATTTTACTTGATTGGCATTTTCATTTCAGCAGTTAGGATAGGTAGGTGCGAATAAGATTGATGATCAAGAATTTTCACATTTGATTTCCGAATAAAGTATTCAGTTAGATTTTTAGCAGTAGGTATGGAATTCAGTCTACAAGATAGAACAAGGTACACACCTGCTATGGGAGCAACCCATGGATGAGGCATCGAGACTACACATTCTTTGCTACCTCGCAGGGAGGGTAGCATCCCCAGTTGGAGCCTATGATATCACCGTAACAATTTCTTGGAATCCAAGTCTTGAGATTTGGTAGAATGCTAAATCAATATAGAGAAGGGTCAAACTAGAAAGCGAGAGCACATCTGGTGGACATGGTTCAAATTGGTAGAGACACGAAAATGATGGGACCCAATAGACCGTAGATATTGAAGTGGCCCAAATCGACGGCCATAACACATATCAGGTGATGAAGTAGCGTGGAAGATAATTGTGGTGCAAACGATACCATTCTAACGCGAACGCGCCATCCAGGCATGCCTGCTCCCACCAGGACCTTCTTCTCCCTAGGCCCAAAGAATTGAAATTACTCTTCAAAACCCCTTTCGGGAGTTTTTTGCACCCACAGAACGCTCTTTACGACCTCCCTGCTACCTTATCGGGAAATCAGACCTCGCATGATCACGAGTTTTGAAATCATGGAATCGAGTCTTGTAATTCCCCGAACCCCGATGACTATTTTCCCACGCTTCCCAGCTTCTTATCGGGAATTACCACGTCAGGAAATCAGTACTCACGTTGTCCTGAGTCACTGCTCGTGCGAATCCCCGATTCCCGATCTCTGATGGTACTTCTGTGACCCTTAGCCCCCTCCGGCTACTCTTTTGCATGGGACCGCTAGTCACGAGACCTCGGTCCTCTTCCCATTCAGAATTTCAAAATTCACGAAGTAGCAAGGCGTAGAACTTATGCTCGTGGGATCTCCAATCCTCCGATCCCCGATGACACCTTTCCTCCTTTATTGCGCTCTTGCGGCCCCACACACTAACTGATGGTTGCCAAGATATCGCCTCTCGCGACCTCGCAAACTTTGACGCAAATCTTCGTGGCTCCAACTCGCGAACCTTCGAGCTCACGATATACCGATGCCACCTATCGCCGTCTCCCTACAAGGGCTGACCTCCCGACACTTGTCCTCCATCAAAATGGTGTGACCATGGGACCGTCATGTTTCATGAAATCGCGGTTTCTCCTGCTGCGATTCCATTGTATGCGAGAACCCCGAAATGTCGAACCCTGACTCCTCGGGATCTCATGCCACATATCCCTACTATGATCAACGGCCCTAATCCTCTCAGGATTTCGTGGGTCACGATTCCTTTCCAAAAGAGTTTAGGATCACCAAACCCTGATATCCCAAACTCTGAATCTCCGGGATCTTCCTCTGCTCCTTCAGGCTTAAACCCAGCGCAACTCTCTCGAGATCTAACGGTCGATGGGATTTCACTGGTTTCCTCTGCAAATCTAGATCGTTGATTCCTCCTCCTTGAGGACTTTCTTAAGAAGGATAAGTGTTCCTTCTCAGAGCTTACTCTCCAAGCCTGCGCTTTCAACTCCTACTCGAACCTTCCTCGACACAAACCTCCTATGCTCCCCTTTCAATGATATCACAAAGGTGCTATACCTCCTGATATTTTCTACTCTGATTCCTTCAGAGGGACTTATGCGCCCTCCTTGTGCTCAGCGTTCAACAACTTCCTAAGTGTTGAATCCTTCTGACTTTGTGCACTTCCTGCAACAACAGTCTCTGATTTTACTTCACTCAGATTCTGAAGGGAGACTTCTCCTCCAACCTACACACACCTTGCATAGCTGCAATGACCCACTTCCACTTTTGGGAAAATAAGAACAAAAGTCAAACTATCGAGCCTTCATCAACGCACTCCTTGCGGATGAATTCAACTGCACACCTTGCAGGAATCTCCTGGCTCAGATAGAGAAACAATTGAAACTTATTCTCTTCCTTCTCAGACTTCAGTTTGAAACCTGAAATCACATGCACAACATATACAAAGCAAATGCATAACCAGAAAGTAAACATTCATGAGGACATAAACAATATACACAGAGAAACAACACCAGCCATGAATTTGAATCATAACTTTCTTATATTAATTCAAACGCCTGTACATGGGTGTTCTTCACAATTTTCTCTGTTTTCTCCTCTCTCCTGAATGCTTTCTGAATAATATTACAATGTACAAAGGAGGGTGTCTATATCCGTTTTCCCTCTCGAATCTCTAAACTATCAAATCTAGACTTAAAATCCTATCTACCATCATTAACTAGAGTAAATGCCTCCTATCTACTTCAGACAAGAGCGTAAGGCTCGAGGTATGATACAATACAACAGGTGCTCCTTCATAAATGTTTCATTGAAGGATATGGTGCTTCATCTTTAATGAAAATTCAAAAAGTTATCAAGCTTATATGTCATGTGTTTAAAAACACATGCGCTGGCTCCACGCTTGCTTTTGTAGTCGCGATGCTACTGCATCATACTCCCCTACTTGAAAGATTCATGGGTTCTTGTCCATGAGCTCCTGCACGGTCTGTCCATGCTTATGAATCACTACTTCTGTCTCCCAGCTGGCATCTTCCACTGGATGATTTTTCCATTTGACTAGATACTCGAAATATTGCTTCCGCCTGGTCCTTTTGCTCACCCTCTCGTCAAGTATACACTCCATCTATGGCTTCTCTGTAATCGACATTTGCTTTTGCCACTGAATTTCTGGTTGTTCATTATTTCCTTCCTCAGCCTTATATGGATATAAGTCTGATACATTGAATGTCGAAGATATTCCAATCTCATCCAACAATTCAATCTCATAAGCATTTTCTCCCAATTTCCTTAGGACTCTGCATGGTCCAATTTTCTTCATTTTCAGCTTGTTGTATGTTCCCTTTGGAAAAATTTCCTTCCTTAGATGTTCTAGAACTAGATCACCAACTTCAAATTGAAGTTGTCTCCGATGCTGATCCGCTCTGCGCTTGTACTCCTGGTTTGATTCTGTCAGTCGCTGCTTCACCCTGCTGAGAAGTTCTTCCATCGCCTCTGCGAATTCTTCAGTGCTTGCGCTCTGAGTCATTATCTGCTCTGAGTCCCTCAGTTCAGATACTCCTCTTGGCTATCTGCCATATACAATCTCAAATGGACTTTTTCCTGTGCTTCTGTTCACTGAGTCGTTGTACCCAAACTCTGCCTGTGGCAACACATTGTCCAAGCTATTGTGGTGTTCTATCACCAGGCTTCTTAGCAAGTCTCCCAGACTTCGATTTATCACCTCTGTTTGCCCATCTATCTAAGGATGAGAAGAAAAACTAAACATCAAATTAGTTCCCATCTTCTTCCAGAGTGTCCTCCAGAAATGTCCAATGAATTTGGTATCCCTGTTCGAAACTATGCTTTTCGGCAGTCCATGAAGTCTAACAACCTCCTTGAAAAATAAATTTGCGATGTGTGTTGCATCGCTGGTCTTCTGGCATGGAATGAAATGTGCCATTTTTGAAAACCTGTCAACAAACACAAATATGGAATCATGTCCTCTTTGCGTCCTAGGCAATCCCAATATGAAATCCATGTTGATTTCATCCCATGGCCCTTCGGGTATGGGTAATGGCTGATAAAGACCTGCATTCTGCTTTCTGCCTTTAGAATGTTGGCAAATTCTACATCTGTCAACAAACCTTTTAACTTCTGAACGCATCCCTGGCCAAAAGTATGACTCGCTCAGCTTCGTGAATGTTTTGTCATGGCCAAAGTGCCCTGCTAAGCCTCCGCTGTGCTTTTATTTCAACAAGTTCTCCCTCATGGAGCAATTTGGAATACATAACTGATTTCCTCTGAACAACAATCCATCTTGGATCATGTAATCTATCCACTAGCTTCTGTCCCTGAGAACCAGGTTCTCAGTTGCTCCATATGCCTCTGCAAAATCTGCATCACCTACGTACATCTCCCTGAGATCATCAAAGCCTAAAGTCTTGACTTTGAACTCCTGCAGCAGCAAACATTTCCTGCTCAAAGCATCAGCCACTTTGTTAGGAGTACCTGAAATATGTTTGATAACAAATGTAAAATTCTGCATGTATTCTACCCATTTAACATGCCTCTGATTTAATTTCTCCTGCTGAGTTACATACTGCAATGCATGATTATCACTATATAAAATGAATTCCCTTGGAATCAAATAGTGTCTCCATTTTTTCAATGCCTGTATGATGGCATAAAATTCTTTATCATATGTGGAGTATTTTTCCTTTGCCTCATTCAGCTTCTCGCTGAAATAAGCAATTGGTTTGTCATCCTGACTCAAGACCGCTTCTATGACAAAGCCACTCGCATCACATTTCACCTGGAACGTCTTTCAGAAATCCGACAACACCAACACCGGTTGCTTTGTGATCGTACGCTTCAACAGATTGAAGCTTTTCTCAGCCTCTTCAGTCCATTGAAAAGATTTATGTCTTTTCCTGACTGTGTCCATCATCGCTACGCTGATTCCACTAAAATTTCGGATGAATTTCCTGTAGAAACTCGCTAGTCCATGAAAACTTCTCACCTCGAAAACATTTCTTGGTGATGGCCAATTCTTGATTACCTCCGCCTTACTTGGATCCATCTTTAATTCATTTCCCGATATGAAAAATCCCAAGTAAATGAGATCTGTCTTCATAAGTGAAGATTTCCTCATATTGATCAACAACTTCTCTTGTTGTAGCTTCCTCATTACTGCTGCTAAATGTTTCAGATGTTCTACCTTAGTTTTGTTGAAAATCAATATGTCATCTAGATAAACAATGACAAACTTACCTATGAATTCTTTCAACACTTCATTCATTAACCTCATGAATGTACTTGGCGCATTCGTCAAGCCAAATGGCATGACTAGCCATTCGTACAACCCTTCATTGTTCTTGAAGGCTGTCTTCCACTCATCGCCTTCCCTCATGCGAATTTGATGGTATCCGCTTTTCAAATCAACCTTTGAAAAAAAATTGGATCTACTTAAACAGTCCATCAAGTCATCCATTCTTGGCAATGGGAACCTATACCTGATGGTGATCTTGTTACTGGCTCTGGAATCTATACATATTCTCCAGCCTCCATCTTTCTTTGGGCTGAGTACCATTGGAATGACACATGGACTCAAACTTTCCCTGACCAATCCCTTGTCCAATAACTCTTGGACCTGCTTCTTAACCTCCTCGTTCTCCTGAGGCATCAACCTGTACGTAATTGTATTTGGAAAACTAGCTCCCGGTACAAGGTCTATGTGGTGACTTACGCTCCTCATTGATGGCAACGAATGAGGCAGTTTGTCTACCACAATATCAACAAACTCTTCAAGTAGTCCCTGAATTTCTTCCGAAAAATCATCCACTCTTGTGCTGGTCAAAATGATTTTGGGTTTTCTGACCACAAAGAATTGTGGATCTTCCTTCTTCTTAACTTCTGCCAGAAGTTCCTTCCCACTGATGAGAAGTACCCTGTTGTTCACTTCCGGTTTCATCTCTTTATCTTTTATTGGAAGTAACATATGCATTCTCCCATTCTTCTCCAGGGTATACGTATTCATTTTCCCATCATGAATTACGTTCCGGTCATATTGCCATGGTCTGCCTAGCAATAAATGACATACATACATAGGAATGACATCACATAAAATCTTGTCATTATATCCTCCTATTTTAATGTCAACTAAGCACTGTTTAGTGACACTCACCTGATGCCCCTTCTGTAGCCATGAAACTTTGCATGGACTCGGGTGATCAGTCATCTCCAACTCCAGTTTCTCCACCATATCGGTTGAAACGAGATTATCGGTGCTACCGCTGTCCATGATAACTTTGCATTTCCTGTCTCTGGTCTTGCATGTAGTTCTGAAAAGTCTGCTTCTCTGAGCTGTGTCCTCCACCTCCTTCTCGGGTGTTAAGAGAACTTTTCGCATCATCAACGACCTTCCATCTTCTACGTCTTCTGTCTCAGCATCTCGCCTCTGTGCCTCAACGATGTGCGCTTCTCCTCCGTCCTTCTTCCTCTCTGGACAGTCAAAGGACTTATGGCCATTTTTTCCGCATGTGTAGCATGTGATGATTCCTCCTCGGCCTCTTCCTCTACCTCTAGTACGAGGAAAAGTATTGTTATCAACATATCCTCCGCTCTATTCCACCTACTGCATTCATTGTTCAACGTGGTGGCCTCGCTGTGAGCTTCCACCTCTTTCTGTTCTTGCTTGAGGATTTTTCTAGTCATCCTTGGACTTCTAGAATTTACCTTGGGAAACTGATTTACCCTTGGGCTGACATTCTACCTCGCTGTGTCGGCTTACGACTTAGATTTTCCTCAGCTTTCAACGCCATCTGATACGCATCCTCCACCATTCGGATGGTTTTCATACTCATCTCATCCTTTATATCGTATCTTAAGCCGTTCATATACCTGACAACTTTTTCATCATCACTCTCTCGATGACCTGCTCTGATATTGAGCTTGTAGAATTCCTCAGTATACTCCTTTACTGTCATCAGCTTCTGTCTCAGGTTCTGCATTCTCCTGAATAGTGTGATTTGATAATCCCTTGGGATGAACTTTTCCTTCATATTTTCTATCATTCGATCCTAGTTTTTAATCTTTTACTTGCCTTTGGAACGTCGATCTGCTTGAAGCTCGTCCCACCATAATGATGCATGTCTCTTCAATTTGGTAACAGCATGCCTAACATTTTTATCCTCTTCGATATCTTTGTAATCGAAGTAGGTGTCAAGAGATATAATCCAATCCAGAAGCTCTTCTGCATCCAGATTCCCTTCATAAACTGGAATGTCCATTTTTGTCTTTGAACTCATCTTGGCAATGGCTTTAATCAACCGCTCATTGGCTGCATCTTCAGCTGCAACTTCTTCTTGTGGCTCGGCTTCAACTTCGCCTTCAGAGTCACTCAAATCTCCTGCACTAGTTGTGCGTCTCTGCGTTGCCTCCATATCTTCCAGCCTCGCTCGAAGATCTTGTATCTTCCTCTCCATTTCTAGATTAGCTACTTGTCTGCCCCTTCTTCTCACCTCCCTATCCTCGGTTTCAGGTGACTGTCTTTCTCTCCTCAGTGGCATGGTGAAATCTTCCTTTCCTTCTCTGCTACAGAAAACAAAGAGATTTTCTCGCTCTGATACCAATTGGCGCAAACGATACCACTTTGATGCGAACGCGCCACCCAGGCACGCCTGCTCCCACCAGGACCTTCTTCTCCCTAGGCCCGAAGAATTGAAATTACTCTTCAAAACCCCTTTCAAGAGTTTTCTGCACCCACAGGATGATCTTTACGACCTCCCCGCTGCCTTATCGGGAAATCAGACCTCGCATGATCGTGAGTTTTGAACTCACGAAATCGGGTCTTGTAATTCCTCGAACCTTGATGACTATTTGCCCATGCTTCCCAGCTTCTTATCGGGAATTACCACGTCGGGAAATCGGTACTCACACTGCCGTGAGTCACTGCTCATGCGAATCCCCGATTCCCGATCTTCGATGGTACTTCTGTGACCCTTATCCCCCTCCGGCTACTCTTTCGCATGGGACCGCTAGTCACAAGACCTCGGTCCTCTTCCCGTTTAGAATTTCGGAATTCGCGAAGTAGCAAGGTGTAGAACTTACGCTCGTGGGATCTCCGATCCTCCGATCCCCGATGACACCTGTCCTCCTTTATTGTGCTCTTGCGGCCCCACACACTAACCGATGGTTGCCGAGATATCGCCTCTTGCGACCTCGCAAACCTTGATGCAAATCTTCATGGCTCCAACTTGCGAACCTCCAAGCTCACGATATACTGATGCCACCTGTCACCGTCTCCCTACAAGGGCTGACCTCCCGACACCTGTCCTCCACCAAAATGGTGTGACCGTGGGATCGTTGCGTTTCACGAAATCACAGTTTCTCTTGCTGTGATTCCATTGTATGAGAGAACCCCGATTCCCCAGGATCTCACCCCACGTATCCCTGCTGTGATCAATGGCCCTGATCCTCTCAGGATTTCATGGGTCACGATTCCTTTCCAAAAGAGTTTATGATCACCAAACCCCGATATCCCGAACTCTGAATCTCTGGGATCTTCCTCTGCTCCTTCAGGCTTAAACCCGGTGCAACTCTCCTGAGATCTAACGGTTGACAGGATTTCACTGGTTTCCTCTGCGAATCCAGACCGTTGATTCCTCCTCCTTGAGGACTTTCTTGAGAAGGCTAAGTGTTCCTTCTCAGAGCTTACTCTCCAAGCCTGCGCTTGCAACTCCTACTCGAACCTTCCTCGACACAAACCTCCTATGCTCCCCTTTCAATGATATCATGAAGGTGCTATACCTCCTAAGATTTTCCACTCTGATTCCTTCAGAGGGACTTATGTGCCCTCCTTGCACTCGGCGTTCAACAACTTCCTAAGTGTTGAATCCTTCTGACTCTGCGCACTTCCTACAGCAGCAGTCTCTGATTTTACTTCACTCAGATTCTGAAGGGAGACTTCTCCTCCAACCTGCACACACCTTGCATGGCTGTAGCGACCCACTTCCACTTCTGGGCAAATAAGAACAAAATTCAAACTATCGAGCCTTCATCAACGCACTCCTTGCGGATGAATTCAACTGCACACCTTGCAGGAATCTCTTGGCTCAGATAGAGAAACAATTGAAACTTAATCTCTTTCTTCTCAGACTTCAGTTTGAAACCTGAAATCACATGCATAGCATATACAAAGAAAATGCATAACCAGAAAGTAAACATTCATGAGCACATAAATAATATACACAGAGAAACAACACCAACCATGAATTTGAATCAAACCTTTCTTCTATTAATTCAAATGCCTGTACATGGGTGTTCTTCACAATTTTCTCTATTTTCTCCTCTCTCCTGAATGCTTTCTAAATAATATTACAATGTACAAAGGAGGGTGTCTATATCCGTTTTCCCTCTCGAATCTCTAAACTATCAAATCTAGACTTAAAATCCTATCTACCAGCATTAACTAGAGTAAATGCCTCCTATCTACTTCAGACAAGAGCGTAAGGCTCGAGGTCTGATACAATACAATAGGTACTCCTTGATAAATGTTTCATTGAAGGATATGGCGCTTCATCTTTAATGAAAATTCAAAAAGTTATCAAGCTTATATGTCATGTGTTTAAAAACACATGCGCTGGCTCCACGCTTGCTTTTGTAGTCGCGATGCTCCTGCATCAAATTGTTAGAGGGCGGGCTGGGGAAAATGCCATGGCTTCATTCTATGGATGCATGGCACCCTTAGAGGCACATTGGGGCAAAAAGTGGGTAAGCGCAAAACCGCTCAACCATGCCCCGATGTCACATGTTCTAATGTGATTTGAATACGTCAAACCAAAAATTCACGTGTGGAAAGGGAAATGTGATGGACGGTCAAATCACCTCACACCACTCATTCAGGTACTTTGCATCCATGCGATGCTAGGTAAGCGCCACCAGATAACTAACTCAAAGGCTCATCATTTGAAATAGATTGTCCAAACGGGAAAAACCAACGTACCTGCAAGTAATATTGTCAATAGTTCATGATTGGCACTCAATTACAATTTTCATTCAAAACATGGGTTACATTACTCTGTTTTGGGTGATTAACATTATATTTCAGAATAGGGTAATCACAAGTCGAAGTATTGATCTAAGGAAGACAAGTTCGTGCTTTCTGCAAAACCAGGGAAGATGGATATGATAGACCAAGTAGCCTTCAACGAACCAGGGTTTTCAACTAATATGACAAATTCATCAACGAAGAAGAAAGAGAAGCTGGTCGCGCAAATATTAGCAATAAAATTTCATACAAAGCCTGTGGATGAAACATGGCCATGTAGAGAAATTAGATTAAATCCCATCATCAAGGATTTAATTATCAATGGTTACGCAAGAGAGCACCACGCGTGAGCTATCAAGAGGAAACAAAGAAAGCATCAGAAGACAACAGTAAAAGCTAAAGTAGTCGAAAGCGTTGGAGAAAACCAACCTGCTTGGCTTGATACGTTAAAAGAAGAAATTGCCAAGCTTAAGTAGATTGCAGGTTAAATTTAGTACGTGTTAGAAAATTTTGTAATAATATTGACAAGTGGCCTTCAAGGAAGAAAATATCAGATGTGTCAGTTTTGTTTTGTAACGTCCTCTATAAATAGGAGTTCGAATGTTGTACGTTGCTATTTTGTAACTGACAAATATTTTTAGAACTTTGGGGAAGATGATTCGTTTCGAATCTCGGATGTAATTTATCTATATATACTATTATGAATATAGATGAAGGTTGGATGGACCAAAGAGGGGCCTGCCCTTGTAGAAGGAAGACTTTGTAAATTTCTGGAGCCAAAGTGAATATACAATACAAAAGCATTTTGAACTGTTTATGAAAAGATTCTAATGGCTCTGATATGAGTTATGTTTTCTCTCATAGTGTGTATTTCTTGTGTCTTTGTGATCCCATTTACACTTTCCTCTTTTTTAAATTGAAGAGTTAAAAGTCTGGAATTCATCTTATGACGCTCTCGACTTAGCAATTTAGATTATGTAATCCTCTTCTTAACTAATTCAGAATTCATTTCAATATCCTCTGATACAGTTATTTGTTTTCTCTTTCCTCTTACCACTATGATAAAACTCAATTTAAAAACTCAGACTCATTGCCTCATTTAGCCTTTCTCCTCTAGATAGTTCTAATGACCTTCCACTACTTTATTCATTTTTGACTCTATAGCCCCAAATATCACTCCCAAAGAAACCAAATATAGACACCGATTATCAAAGAAATATCAAGTGACAAGAGAGAGCCCTCTCTAAGTTGAGTAGGCTAGTGCCCATCTCTAAAGTAGGTTGAAATGATTACCTCTGTCATTTTTCTATCAGCCAGACAAAATTTACAGAGTGCTAATAGTACAAGCAATCCTAACACTATTTCAAATGTCCAAGAGTTTACAAGAGTGAAAAAAACTATGAATGATCTTTTGAGGTATATACCCACGAGCGAAGAAGTTGTAGATGCATATACCAGGATCCTTCAAATTCCAAATGATATTGTCGTTGATCTCCCCTATAATGATATGGAAAATGTCAAGAAGGTGTTTTCCCATACCACCAAGGCTTTCCTGTGGTGGGCAAAGCACAACGTGGAATATAATCCAGATGAGTCAGTGAATCAATGATCTTAGTGGCCAACATAGGGTTATACCTTAGCCCATGAAACAAAAAAGGTAGGAAAGGATCAGAGTAGTCCATTATGATCTAGATTTCTGAACTGGGGATCTATATCCTCCCTTCGACTTAGACATTCTACCAGAGAATTTTCCTTTATATTTTTCAATCGATCAACCTATCACCACTAATGCATATTTGGTCGATCCTTCCATGTTATTCCTTCTCATTTATTCTGACATTATAGATGAAACCACATATTTTAGTACTAATGTGGTTGAATTTCTCTCTATAGCCACGACTAACCTATCCCAAGAGTCTAGAAAAGAACATAATAGGATAACACATTTCTCCTCCTAAGTTATTTTAATATCCATAGAAGATAACTAGCTTATAATGGTATTAAACACATTTAAATGATCAGTCACCAAACTTCCATCACTCATCCTCAAAAGATACAGTTTCTTTCTGAGGAACAACTTATTTACTAGGTATTTTGACCGGTACAAGCTCCCCAACTTGTACCACAGTTTCTTGGTTGAATCTTCAACTGAGATGTTCAGCGGTACCGAATATACAAGAAAAAAGTAGAATCATACTCCTTTCCCTTCTCTACAGTTTTCCCCATTCTTCCCTCAACATACCTGTTGGAATGGTACCTGGATAGATTGTTTCCCATTGTTCTCTATCTACAAGTATATCTTCAATTTTAAGTTTCCAAATCTCAAAATTCTAGCCATTGAATTTTTCGATCTCTATTCTCGAGCTACTCGCCATTCTTTTAGCACAATCTGTAAAGAGTTTTGAATTACTACTCTTAATGAGCCTAGGGTTTATCCCATATCTAAGGTTGTTAAACCAAGCTATGATACCACGTGTTAGGAAATGAGTAACATTTCCACATTAAACCTAGCAGAAGAGAGGAAGAAATATTTAATCAAGAAAGTAAATGACAAAGCAAGCACACAGTACACATAGGTTTTACCATGGAAACCCAAATGGGAAAACCAACATTCCTTGAGTGTTTTTCCCTCTTGTTGTCTTATTCATTTAAAATAAAAGGTTACATGCATAACCTTGGTCTACACCTGAGACACAATCAAAACCATAAGTTCTTGCTTTACAATAGAACAATCCTATAGCCAATTTGTCTTACATATACATGACTAGAAACCTCTAAAACAATTTTTCTAAAATATTTTCTTTTATAGCATTACAACATGCCTTACTTATAGGCTTTATAGTAGGCAAAACCCTAAATAAAGGCACCCAAAAATAGTTATAGATACTCATAGATCATTGTCTACAAATCCCGCGAATCTTAGGAATTTGTTATAGTCGACTCCAAGTCAGTTTACCAGTCGATTACTAGTTGACCTCCATTCAGTGTTCACTTAATTTCCATGCGCCCGTATTTCATCCTCTTTCGGTTGACATCTTCAACTTGTTGTCAATTTCTTCAACTTTGAATTTACTCGATCGAACCACCCCGACCTTCAACTTGATTTCTATATCTTCAACTTCGACTTTACCCGGTCGAACTGCCTTGACCTTTGACTTTCTATCACTATCTTCAAATTTGACTATTAGTCGATTTACCTCGACTTGAAATTCACTACAAATAATACAACAACCCAACACCATATCTTCACCATATTCAAATTATATCTAATCTGGGATATCATCCTCCATATTATCATCTCTGGAGACTCAAATATAATATTTTGGATCCATTGTGTGTGATGCTTGCCATTTTCCTCTAGATTTGTACATGGGTCAAAGCCATCCTTGGATTCCTTTCTTGAGTGAGGTCCTTGGTGGGGAATGTCCTATTACACTTCTTTGATGTGAGAAGGGATTTCAAAATAATTACTTATTTTAATATTCCTACTACGATGTGTAGGATTAGGGTTTCATCAAGGCCTTATTTTGGAAAAGACTTGTTCAAATCCATCAACATCCTTCTGAAGGCTGGTGTTCAGAGATTGTGGTTCAGGGTTCAAAGGGAAGTCACCAAATAGGTAACCATGTTCATGGCACCTTCTACAATGGAAGGGTATGTGATCGTAATCAAGGGTTTGCAGCCATTCATTATCCTATTAAATGAGACATATTGAATTTGATAGAGCCTTGGACAAGTTCATGTAGACTCAAATTCAGGTGTAGGAAGTGTAGGAGACTTTATTTTTTAATTCATATATTTTCACAAAATTTCCAAGAATATTACCATTATATGTAATTTTATATTTTGGGATAGTGTCAACTTTCTCAATGTAGCTTGGCATGGAGCTGATTTTATTTTGGTTTTGATCACTCTTTGGTTGGCCAGTGGACTGAGTGTTATCGACCTTATTCTTTCCTTTTCTAGTTTCAAATTCAGATGGTATGTCATGTGAGATTGTATGCGGGGAAGAAAAATGTCTTGCAGGGTATGTGCTCGTAATCAACGGTTTTCACCCATTCATTTCCCTAGTAAATGAGACATATTGAATTTGGTAGAGCCTTGGACAGGTTCATTTAGACTCAGATTCAGGTGTAGGAAGTGTAGCGACCTTGCTTTTTTCATTCATATATTTTCACAAATGATCCAAGAGTATTACAAATTCCATCCAAAATAGATACCCGTGTAATGCTACCCATAATAGCCCGAGCTAGCATTTTTTAAAATCAATCTAGGGAGAAAAATGAGTTCTTACCTTGTAGCATTAGTTTGCGATGGGTTTTTCTTCTGACCATAGAATCCTTCAGAAGCTGAACTTGTTGTTCAAGAATGGAGTGGGGATCTTGGCATTCATAGGCAGGGGCTCTTGATTGGATATTGATCTCACCCACATCCATCTCTTCACCATATTCAAATTATATATGATCTGGGCTATCGTCCTCCATATTCTTGTCTCTCGATACCGAGACAAAATTCTTGGCATTTTCCTCTAGATTTGTAAATGGGTTGAAGCCATCCTTGGGGTCCTTGGTGGGGAATGTCCTCTTGCACTTCTTCGACGTGAGAATGGGTTTCAAAAGAATTACTCATTTTGTTATTCTTGCTAGGATGTGTAGGATTAGGGTTTCATCGAGGCCTTATTTTGGAAAGTAATTGCTCAAATCCATCAACATCCTTCTAAGGAGTGGTATTCAGGGATTGCGGTTCAGGGTTCAAAAGACAATCACTAAAGAGGTAATCATTCTCATGACACCTTCTACAATGGAAGGGTATGTTCTTGTAATCAAGGGTTTGCACCCATTCATTATCCTGGTAAATGAGACACATTAAATCTGTTAGAGCCTTGGACATGTTCATGTAGACTTAAATTCAGGTGTAGGAAGTGTAGCGGACTTACTTTTTTAATTCATATATTTTCACAAAATTTCCAAGAGTATTACCAATTCCCTATCGAATTTTTGAGTCCCAAACATCCCAAGGGAGAGAGTAGAGACAAATATAGATGGTGGAAACAATGAGTTCCTCTTTTTCCAAGATGAATGTTTCTATTCACGATTTGAAGTGTAACCCAATAGAATTAAAGAAATAGAGTCCATTTTCAAAGACTATCATGATATTCCAGGTTGGAGAAGATGGTCATGAAGAACTCTTTGGAGTCATGCTTCAGATAAATGTAGCCTTTTGGATTCTAGTTTGCCTTGATCCACCATGCGAGTACTTTCTCAGTAGGCCAGATGCCCATAAATTTTCTTATAAAGGCATGCTCCTGTGTGAACTCAATATATTTCACAATACCATTAGATGTAATTTCATATTTTGGGATAGTGTCGACTTTCTCAAGGTAGATGAGTGTGGATCCGATTTTATTTTGGTTTTGATTTCTCTTTGGTTGGCCAGTGGAGTGAGTGTTATCGACCTTATTCTTTCCTTCTCTAGTTTCAAAGTGAGAAGGTTATTCATGTGAGCTTCTATGCGAAGAAAAAAAATGGCATGCACAGCATGTGCTCGTAATCAACGGTTTACACCCATTCATTTCCCTGGTACATGAGACATATTGAATTTTGCATAGCTTTAGACAATTTCATGTAGACTCAAATACATGTGTAGGAAGTGTAGCAGCCTTTCTATTTTAATTCAGATATTTTCACAAATGACTCAAGACTATTACCAATTCCCTCCAAAAATTTTGGGTGCCAAAACTCATGAGGGAGAGAGTTGACAGAGATCGAGATAGGGGTAGCAGTGAAGTCTTCTTTTCCCAGGATGAATCTTTCTGTCCAGGGTCTAAAGTGTAACCCAACATAATTAAATAAATAGGATCCATTTTCAAAGATTTTATCACGGTATACGAGGCTGGGGAAGATGGCCATGAAGAACCATTTGGAGCTGAGCTTGAGATCAATCTATCCTTTTGTCTTCCAATTTTCCTTGATCCACCATGTGAGGGCTCTCTCAGTAGTCTATATGCCCATAAATATTCCTATAAAGGAATGGTCATGCATTAAATGAATATATTTCCCAATACCAATATATGTAATTTCATATTTTGGGATAGCATTGACTTTCTAAATGTAGTTGGGCATGGTGCTGATTTTATTTTGGTTCTGATCACTCTTTTGTTGACCAGTGGACTGAGTGTTATCAACCTTATTCTTTCCTTTGTTGGTTTCAAAGTCAAAAGTTTCACCATGTGAGCTTCTGTGCGGGGTTGAAAAATGGCCTATAGGATCCGTCATCAACCGACAAGAATTATGTTGTATGAGGGAGTTGAACTCCCTCCCCTAGCTATAGCCATGAAGGAAGAAAATTACTCAAACCCGATATGATGGAAAAACCCGAAACCCTTTAGGCAGAGTCACCCCAATGATTCTTTCTATGCATTGGAAGTTATTTTTCAAAATAACTCTAGAGTATATTGTTTGGTTTTTTTATATGCTCTTATACTTTATTTATATTATTAGGCTACCATATATAAACTAGGTTAAAATTTTATAAATATATTATTGGAAAAAATTTAAAGTTATATACTCAAGTCCTTTACGTACATATTGTACAATTCACATGTAATGAAACCAAATGGAATTTTCTTTTCATATTCAAAATTTATCAAAAAATATTTTGAGTTTAATAATACAAAGTTTTTAATTAAGAATTATATTTCATTTGTTGGTAAAGAGAAAAAAAGAAATTTAAATTAATGGTAGTGCATGCTTTCATATATGGGACTAAAGCTAGATATTATTATAAAACACATAATCCCACTAAAAATATCCTTAACTATGACTACAAAGGATAATAGCTTACTTACACATAGTGTCTTGGTTGTGACTAGCTAACATCTCTAAGATCACAAGAGACCTAGACCCTGAAACAACATTAATCCTTGCAGTGAAGCCATGTGTGATGTCAACAGTATCCATGTCCAATTAGTGCAAGTAGGTGGACCATTGTCATTTAGTGCATTCATAATCCTCTCAGTGAAGCCATGCGAACACTATGAGGGAGTTGGCTATAGTATTAATTGTCATTATTTCATTCATAATCCTTGCAATGAAACCATGTGAAGGAGGCAGCTCAAAGCTTGGTGATGTCAATAAATTCAAATTCAAATTTGAAACTCAGCATGTGATAACTTTTTCTATGGTGTACAGGTCGATGAAATAAAAATAAATATTTAAAATCTCAAAGCTTGGTGAGAGAGTTGGCTATAGTACCCATTGTCATTTAGTGCATTCATAATCCTTACAGTGAAGCCATGTGAAGGAGGCAACTCAAAGCTGTTGAGTCCATGTCCAATTAGTGCAAGTAGGTGGAAGTTGCGGTGTGGACAATCCATGATATCCATCGTCAACAAGTGCATTTAGTGCCATCTAGAGGGCATGGTGCGTCTTCTATTTTGTAAACGGGAACATTATATAGAATGTCTCCATCATAGACACAATCCTGATGTAATGTGTAGACGTAATAATCCTGACGTAATGTGTAGATGTAATAATCCTGACATCCATGTTTTCCAACCCTACCCGTGTAATATAATTAAGACCTCCAGCGATCCTAATATACGCGTCTACCAAAGCAGAGATCCTGCTAAAGTATAAGTAGCACCCCCTACCGATCTACTCTAGTCACTAGAAATCGTCTCCATCGCTTGAGTTTTATAGAGCGCTCATCTCATCTTGAGTAACTCTTGTGAAGACAAGGTGCTACCTTGTGTATCTCCCAAGATTTGGAATCAGATCTATCTTTTCTTGTCAAATCTCTGTTCGTAGTAGGTATGGCTGCTTTGGATGTTAGAGACTTTACAAAGGTGGAGACAACCAACCCTGATCTCTTCATATTTAGAGACCTGAGCTCTGATTTGGTAGACACGTATATTAGGATCGCTGGAACCACTCCTATCCGTTGTACTGAACTGGGAAATGTCAATAAGGTATTTTCCCATAGCACTCTATACTTCTTTCCAATCACCATCTATGGGAAATTTTGCATACAAGAGAGCCATGTTGGAGTTTTTTGAGCATTCTCATGGTCATCTGGGAATCCCCTTTCACTACCATCTTCTGAAAACCCTCGTGGACATCAATGCTAAGAACGTTTTTTAGAGCTTGCGATTCAACGATGTTGTCGATGGTGTTTCCAATTCATTCCACACAAATCCAATATATTTGGCATTAATAGTTGCAGAAAACCCCAACAATACTAGCAAGGCCAGGGTTTCCCTTTGAGGCACCATCAAAATTGAGTTTTAAGAAGCTTAAGGGTAGAGGAGTCAAAAATCTCAGAGCTCGGAGGCAGTGATTTTCCTTGGACATTAGGAGAAGTTGGATTGTCGAAGAAGGTTAACTTCTTAGAGGATGCACCATTCCAGATCATTGCACTCCCAATATTGATCTAACCATTGGTAACTGAGAGTTTTCTCTTGGTTATTAGTTGTGATATTGCGGCATAAGTGGTCTTCCTACATCTACAAATTTTTAAATATTCTTTGATTTTGTTCGTTCCAAACTTTTGAGAGAAAGAATCCTAGAAAGAGATTTCATTCTCTATTAAGGATGGGGTCAATGAAGACCTTGAGATTCCAGATAAGAATGGTTGCAAAGAGGATATTGTTGTCATGTTCATAGGTACAAAAAATGAGGGCCCCTTGCTCCTAGGGGAAAGAGGATAGGGTACAAGTGTTTAGAATATGTTCCATTGATTTCCCATGTTGGTACTAGACTACGTAGAATGTCATCCCTAAGAAACCACGATGAAAGAAGTTATCCTGAGTGAGAATTTTACTATGGGATACAATCCAAAGAAAGGAGGAAATTTTAGACCCAAAATTATGTTTCCATAATTTGATCTAGAGACCCTAGGAGGGGTGGTCCTGGTGACCCACAACTAAATGGTAGGATTGTTAAAATTTTGGTATGTTAATTTAACCATAGAAAATGTCACATCATTGTCAACCAACCATAGGCATTCACTATGCCACCCCCGAGCACACTAACCTTTTCTTATATAGAATGATTCCAATAAGTCCACACTAGAAACAACAGATAAACCCTAGCCACAATATTGTTGCTGCAACAACACAATAACCATACAAAGATAACATACCTTACACCAAGAGAATCACAAGAGAGATACCAAAAATAATGCTACACTATTCCTCCACACTTGCGCCCTCTCCAGCTACAACTGCAGCTCTCCAAACTTGCGCCCTAGCTGCCACTGCAGTTCCTCGTTAGACTTGTGCACTGGCTAAGTGAGTGTGTGTACAAATGAGCTAAGGCATCACCTTATTTATACTTATTCTACCAGTGAACTTTTCCCACAAGGCCAACCTATCTTTTCTATAAAATATAATTTACTTTAACTTTTTCTAGCAGGGCCAACTTCTCTTTTTGGGTTTCTTATTTCTTTATTCTTATTCTCCTTAGGCCAAATTCTCTTCTAGGGTTTCCACTCATATGTTTAATGGCTCTCTTACTTTCAAAATATTCTAATCTAAGTACAAAGGTTACAATTGGTGGTTAATACCTCCTGTAACTACCAAAACATCAACACTCTCTCTTAGCTAGGGAGGTACTAACTAAGATGTTCTTTATGTAATGGTTTCAAACACATCCATCCTTCTCACATGACATGGGAAAGACTCACATGGGATTGCATACCAGTCTACAAGTAGAATGACCATAGCCACACAAGCTATCTCATGATAAAAAATATCATGTCTCAAGTATCACCATCATAGCCGAAAAGGCCTTGGAATATGTAGTTATGCCAGTTTGCACAAAACTGCACTGCTACCCAATCCAAGCAGAGTTTGGGCAACTGTAACTCGCCAACTCACATAGATTGTGGTATCTACTTCATAAAGAACTAGTAACTTGTCAAATATCACGGTATATGACATATATTTTATAAAGAATTAGTAACTCGTCAGCTCACACAGAATCTGACATCTAGTTCTTAAGGAACTAGTAACTCTCCAACTCACATAGAATCTAGCATCTAGCTCATAAAAAACTAGTAACTTGTCAGCTCACCCAGAATCTGACATCTAGTTCATAAAGAATTAGTAACCTCTAGTTGGCACACCAGGAAACTAGTCCACAATGACTAGGAATCTAATCATAAGGATTAGACGATGTAGTGTGCACACACTACGCATCTATCCCAAGGCTAGGAAACACCTCCATCCACACAAGTTAGCCCACCAACTTGAAAAGTTGGGTAACTAACCAGCCCTGAAGGCATGGGATCTTCTGACCTTGTGCCAGGTCATGCTGACTTGTGCCACAATCAGTAATGTGCATACCAGACTATTTCACTCCAGTAGTAATCTACGTACCAGACTTTTTCATTGGAGTAGCAGTAACTCAACATACCGAACTTTTTCACTAGGGTACCCCTCTACGTACCATACGTTTTCATTGGAGTAGCAATAACTCGGTGTAATGAACTTTTTCACTAGAGTATACCTTTATGTACTAGACTATTTCACTAGAGTAGCAGTAACTCGACATATGAGACCTTTTCATTGGAGTATCCCTCTGCGTACCAGACTATTTCACTAGAGTAGTAGTAACTCAGTGTATCAGGCTTTTTCACTGGATTAGCCCTCTTCCTACCAGACATTTTCACAGGAGTAGAAGTAAAATACTCGTGAATGACTACCCATTGCTACTGTCACATGATGAAGCTACTTCCCTAGAATCACATCTATAACTCATCACTCCCTCTTACTAGGTGTTGGATAGGAAGTTTTGGAGGTAATTTTGGAGAAAAACCTAAGTATGAAGAAATCGTGCAGAAGGAAGAAATCATGCAGAAGGATAGATAGATCATAGGACGAAGACATGCACAGATAGAAGGATAAATCAAGCGAGCAAGATAAGGAAGAACAAAAGACGATAGTGTGACTTGCCAAAAATAGAAGAACAACATAATAGTTGTATAAAGAACGACAAGTAGAAGAAAGAAAATGGGCAGTTAACTGATGTTGGCCATGCCATGCATTGTAATAGACTATTTTGGGATAATAGGGATATAAGCCCTAGATTTTGGGTATAAATATGTAATTGGATTGGGATATTAGTGTGCACAGAAGAGGATCAAGGTTATGAAAAGATCAGGAATTTAATAGACAGTTAATAGGGAAGAAGATGAATAAAGAAAGAGTTTAAAGAGGATATTGTGTCCTGTGTTCTTTACTTGTCTATTTGTGTTTATGAATGACGATATACTTCATAGAATGGAGTTATTCTATGGATTGATTATGCTGCAATGTTCATGTATGACTGAGATAATATAGGTAATAATAAAGAACATACATAAGCTAGAATACGAACAATGATTCATGCGTCCACCTCCCTTTCCCTTACTGCTGCAAAAACCTAGTTCTTACAGACCCAATAGATACCTCGAGTGAGATTTCATCCTCACTAGCAGGTGATGCCAAATGGGTCAGTGTATTTAGGTTTTATTGGTCATAGTTAAACTAAACCTTGGGTCTTATAACCCATGTGCAGACTAGAAACCAGCCAACAAATGGTTCCATTGTAGGGATCGGGAAATTGGGACTAAGGGAATGTTTTGGAGGCTTATTAAGATGGAGATCATAGACTAGATAGAACAAAAAGAACAAGAGTTTGCATGACAAGAGAACAAGAACCCTCGGATGAGTGACAAGTAATGGATGAAAAATTATGTGTTCAAGGATCTGCATGAAATTTTCTTTGGAGAATTCCTAGAAATTTTGACCTAGTGGCTAGAGAGGTTAATAGAGAATACATGAAGGTTTATCACTACAACACTGAAGAATTGGATGCCAAAACTGGTAAGGCAGTTAAATTTGGTAATTAACCCAACTACTTGAGAAGTTGAGTTTTGGTTGGATAGTGTACTGGGGGGTTATGTTACAAAATTTTCCGCAGATTGAATTCAATCATATAGTGTTGTAGAAATAAATTTTTTCAAAGACCCACATGGAAGGTTATTGAAATCATGTGATGACAATGAATTCTGATAGTTAAACGTGTTTTATACACATAGGGGAGTTGGAGGATGGAAAAAGGATCACCTGAAAGAAGGAATGAAGCAATGAAAAAGGAAGGCAGGGACTGAGGATGCAGGATGGTAGTACACCAGAGGAAGATTATGAGTTTGGAAAGTTGCGCGGAGGAAGGAGGTATAAAAGGAAAAAGACAGGGGTTGGGAGAGAAGATCCGCACAATGATATTGAAGTACATAAGCTTTGTGCACATGTTTGAATCATAGAGATACCCTACATAGGAACAGGAGAAGAGGGGTGTCAGTTCAGTCTAGTAATATAAGAGTCGATATGTGCTACTCAGACATCATCCTATGTTGAATCCATGACCCTGTTTTCCTCACCACAATTAGAGATAACTTTTGAAGATTTTTCAAAAGCCATCGTAATTAGCCAAGGAGGACAAAACAGTAACAATAAAAATAGGGGGAGTAGTGCCCAGAGTCAGAATCAGAGTTTACCAACATCACCAAGAGGAGGGAATACAAAAACCAACATGGAAGGAGTAAATAATACTCTTAGACTTCCTAAATTCAAGGGAGTAGGGTTACAGGATTTGGATGAACACTTGTTTGTCTGTGAGATAGTTTGGGCCGCTAAAAACATATAGGACAAAGAAGTGAAGATTAAGTAGTTAGAAACAACATTTATATGTCGTTCGCAAGTATGGTATATGAAGCTACAGGGTATTACACCTACCGGATAGGCTAGGAATTTGGTAGAAATAAAGCAAGCACTACTAAAGGAGTTCAAAAAGTCGAAGTTAGAATTGTAGTATATTACTGAACTGAAAGAGATCAAACAAGTACAAACAGAGTCAGTATGGGATTATGATCGATGCTTTAAGGATGTGATGGGGTGACCGAATTTTCAAAGTCCATATTAGCAACATCAAGAGTAGTTCATTGTTAGATTGCTACCCCACATTCGTAGACCACTAATTCAACATAAGGTTGTGTCGCAACCCGAGGCTCTAGAAATAATGATGAAACTAGAGTCTTCGTTGGCAGGAGACACTGGGGGAATGGCACAAGTTCATATGCAGTTGGTCACATTACCAATTCATCTAGACGAGCTTATCAAGGGAAGGGAAAAACACAAACAAAATTGTTGTACAAAGTGCAGGACAGAAGGCCATCACAAGGACGAGTGCCCAACATTTGCATAGTACTTGGCAGCGGGAGCACCGAATCCCCAACCCAGAAGAGGATACTGCGATATCTATAGAAAATGGGGTCATCATCCAATTGATTGTCCATTGCTACAAAAATATTAGAGTAAGCCAAAGAACTTATTTTACGATTTTCTCAAGTCGATAGGGCATGAAGAGAAGGATTGTCATGTGTTCAACCTACTAATGGAACACACATTAGATATGTACAGGATCCATGAAGAGAATAGCGGCATGAATGGGAATCATGCACAGTATAACACTCAGATAGGTTTCAATCAGGGGAATAGAGAAAATTTGGCAGAGGTCGAGGTAGTGGGAATTTTGGTAGAGGAGGATGAGGACCAATTATCTGTTATAAGTGTAACCAACCTGGACACTTGGCCCAATATTTCTAGAACTTGTGTACCATGTGCACATATTGCAGAGAACTGGATCATGCAACATAAGACTGTCCCCAACTAGCTGCAAAATGGAAGGCCAAAGGAAACCTAAACCCTAATCAACATCAAAATCAGAATGTGCAGATGATCTCAGTTGAAAGATGTAATGAAGGACCAACAATGGTCATTGTTACACATGGAGGTACTCAAACGGGGACTGATTAAGGGACACATCCTAAATAGTGGGTGAGGAATTCAACAGAATATATACCACTGTTCAATCCACAATAGGAGAAAGAGACATATTAGAAAGCTAGGAAAGAGATACTTGGACTGCTTGACGAAGCATCAACATCTGCATTGCCTCGGATAGAAGATCAAGCAGTACTAGAGAAGCCAATGGTGTGGGTAAGTACACTAACTAAATTCTTATAGCGTTGTGTCAAACTAATGAAATATAGAGCCACACTAAGTACTTTATTTGACATGATTGATCAATGTACAAAAGGATGAGAAACCCCTATTACGTAGAGAAAGGTAAACCAGGTACTGTGCAAGAAGAAAACCAATAGAGATTTCAGGTTCAATGCACAGATTGTGGAGTACAATGTGGATAATGTTATTCTAGACTTAGGATCATATTGAATGTACTACCTAAGCAGACGTGGGAGATGATGGGAGAACGTGAACTAATATGGTCCCATGTTTAGTTAAGGATCGCTGATCAACACAAGATAGTCCCGATTGGGAAAACCACGCATGGCATTATTATGCATTCTCACAATGCACACTCCAATATTGAGAATGCACCACTCAATCCACACCATGCAGTGCTAAATTTAGTGCGCACACCTGCACACCAGTATTTTCCACGCATTACCACTCTACACCGCGCAACACCAAATTTAAGTGCGCACACCCGCGCACCAATATTTTTTGCGCATTACCACTTTGCACCGTGCAATGCCAAATTTTAGCACGTGTAGCCACACACCCTTATTTTCCACATGTAACAAGATTTTTGCTGCGCATCATGCATTTTTAGTGCGCACACCTGCACACATTCATTTTTATGTGCATCAATTCCTCGTGAATTCTGCTGCAGAAATTGGTGCTTTTGCCTAACTTTTTCCCAATTTTCACCATGGACATTTTGCAACTATGAAATTTTTTCAATTTCACCCTGATAACACCCATTCAACCTCTACAACAACAAATCATTGTTGTTTGACATTGCTGGAATGAATATTTCTCAAACTCAATTCAGGAATTGGGAATTCTAATCAACTAATTTCGCTCTATCTGTCATGGCTTCCCTCTAACTTCAAATTCGACCAATTCAAGGTCTGAATTTTATAGAACATATATTAAATTAATAATATCTCACTGCTTAGCCAAATTTCTCAATTTTGCCATGAATTTAACAACATAAATTGGGCTTTTTTCCCAATTCCATGAATTTGCTTCTAATTTTTACAATGGACTCTCTGTAACTTGAAATTTTGCCACTTTGAAATCAATTCTCTATGAAATTTCACTTCAAATCAACTTTCTCAGCCCATCTAGGCTCATTTTTGAAATCTGGAGCTCTGATACCATATTGTAACATCCCCAACATCCAACTGGGCTATGCCACATAACATTTTCCAAATTGTATACAAATTAAAACATATACACACATAAACTCTTTCGGAAATTTATATACAAAACTTAAAATAGAAAAATATGTTTCACAAATGTATAGATTCATACAGAATAATAATATAAATACACATGCAACACACACAAGAAAAACCCATAAAAATATATGCATAAATAATAATGTAGCATGTAATTTAACACACAATTTACACTTATCTTGGTAAAAATATCACCAACTTCGTGCATACCTTCCATGAACCTCCCAGCCATAGACCACTCTACTCATCACTCTCAGCAGTGGGTCACGCCCAAGCTGGGACTAAAATCCACCGTGGTAAAGGGATTACTAACCAAGCTTATGTATCTTGGACAATAGGAAAGACTATGTCATAGGGGCCAACTCAAACTAAAAACCTACAGTACCTCATTCCCCACATGCATGTCCCACCCCAGGAAGTGTGCCCCTCCTCTACTCAACATTCCTTTGGCTACCCCACCTCCTTTATGGGCTTCAACAACAGGTCGGAAAGGAAGTCTCGGATCCTTGTAGCTGCAATTTAGCACCTTTCGGAAATCAATTCCCATCAATTCTCTCACCTAGAGAGAAATTGGTCACGGGCCTGAAAAACCCACCTCTTCAGTATCCCATGGGCCTGACAACTCACTTCTTTAGTCCATCTCCCAATCTAACCAGATATAGATACAGGTATGGGTACGGATACAGGTATAGGTACAGATACAGGTACAATGATAGGAAGGTACGAAGGACAACTGAATGAGTGAGTGAATAATAATGGAATGAATGAATGGATGGGAAAATGAACTAAGTCCAAACTATATGTATGCATGTTCCCAACTTGACACTTTTCATGTTGAGAGCTACTTTGTTCCACTTGTCCCCATCCTTAGAACTTAGGATAAAATAATTATCCATAATTTATACTTTAAGGAATATTAATATAATATTCCCTTTTTGGATTAATCTCCCTAGCTTAGCCCCTTATCCTTAACTTTTAGCCCCCCCTTTCCCTAACTAGTGGATTTTAGTCCCCCATACTCTTTTATCATGGTCGGTCTATACGCAACGATGTATTTTATATTAATGATATGCATAATTACATAAATAGGCTCATTGGTCTTTAACATCTAGGCTCTCCGGCCTAATTCAACACATACTCCTCCTAGCTTATAATAACTATCTCACCAGGCTATACAACACAACATGTACACAAAGGCTCCCTGGCCTCAAACTCACGTGCACTTAAGTTTGTTGTGCGCAGTATCCTATAATGTGCACACTTCATCATTTTAGTGCACAATACATGTGTGCACTATACCATGGAAGGTGCATGCAAAATTATATTAGCAACTCACTAGCTTAAGTACATTTGTATTTACATTACAGTTGGGGTTTAGCCTAAGGGTATTACATTCCCCTCCCCTTATTCATGTACTATCCTTAATGAAATATACACATATACAACCAAAATTTCAAAAATCCTAAAACAATATGTGGGTATTATGCTCGCATAACATCTTCATGCTCCCAAGCTGCGTCCTTGGGACCGTACCAGGTCCATTGGACCTTTACAAGCTCTATGGCTCGATTTTGAAGCTATTTGATTTTTCGGTCTAGAATGTGTACTAGATGTGAAAGTGCATTCTTTGTCCACTTGAATCACATCCCAATCAATAACATGATTAGCATCAGGTATATATTTCTTAAGCAATGATACATGAAATAAACTTTGAATGGTCATTGATGTAGGCAAGTGTTATCCACAATTTTGGTCATTGTGATGATATTATGATGATGTTATGATGATGGAAAATCAAGCCCTTCACTAAGAACACTTTCCTGAGAAAAGTTACATTTGTCTGCTTCCAGAAATCATGCTTTTAAGGGATGTTCATAGGCTACCTATATATCTGCCTGCGAGAATGCCTGATTCTCACAGGTTGCATTAAGCTGGGGTGCAAAGGGTTCGCACTGTACCTAATTGTTAGGGTGCGAACATGTTCCAAAGGAAGGAAAAAGATAAAATCTCAAACCTTCTAGAAGGGAATCTTCTAGAAGGATGAGTTGGCTTTCGAATGGTTATTCAAGTGCTGGCATTCCAGATATCTTGGGATCATTTTCTATCCAAATAACAATCCTATCTTCTCCTATATATTGAGGAGATTGGCTCATGGAAAAGGTTGAGTAAACTGGCAATCCTATATATTGAGGAGATGGCTCATGGAAAAGGTTGGAAGCAAACTAGCAAAAGATTGATTGGAGAATTAGTGCAAGACTGTATGGAGGACTGATGCTACAACAGCTAGAGACAACAGTAAGGTCATCAAAGGTGGTTGATTTTCTTCATGCATGAGCAAGTGTGTGTGTCAGAGCTAGGAGCCATCAAAAGGAGATCTACAAAATCAAGGCTCAGGTTGTAAGTTTCACTTTCAATTATTCAATACAGTAATATGTCCCTTTCCCATAAAGATGATGTCACTTTATTACATAACTCCTTGATCATATGTATAGATTAGCTATTGAATATATTGATCTGCCTTCACTTCAATTGGTTTGTACTGTTGTGATTTGAACGGCTCAAGAGCATTGGAGCGAAGCTTGGAACAATAGAGACCTAAAGAAAGCGTTCATAAGGTATGTCCATAATCCTTATCTCTTAGTTCATTCAATAGTCTAGATCTAGGGAAAGTGTATTATTCTGTCCTGTTTTGTTCTAGATCCAGGTGGATCTAGGGAGATCGGTTTGTGTCCGCACTTACGGATTTATCCAATAACAGCAAGGAAAGCATGTATGCTACAAGCCCAATCCTCTATAGTATTTCAAACGGCCCACAATAGCAAGCTGCAAACTTTGAACAATTTCCCCACTTCGGGGAACTTTTGTTGGCCTTCACTTTCAAGAATACATGGTCACCCACTTTAAATTCCCTATGAGTTCTGCCCTTATTAACATAGATTTTCTACATGTCTTGGGAAGCCTTTAAATTTTGTTTTGTTTTCAACATTTTCTCTTCCATTTCTGTGAGTAATTCTGGCCCAACTACTTCTCAATCTGTTGGGTTGTCCCAACTTACCTGTGTGTTTCACTTTCTTCCATGAAGTGCCTCAAATGGGCTCATCATTAGAGATATTTGTTACCCATTGTTATTAGAAAACTCTAGTAAGTGTAGGTAGTCTTCCCATTTTGATGGTTTATCCATTACATACATCCTCAACATATCCTCAATCACTTGATTCACCCTCTCTGTTTGCCCATCTGATTCTGGATGATAATATGTACTAAAATTCAAATTTGTTCCAAATCCCTTAACTAATCCTCTCCAAAAATTTGATGTAAAATTTGGATCTCTGTCAGACACAATTGTCTTGGGTATACTATGTAATTGAGAAATTTCTCTCATATAAGCATCAAAAATGTTGGTTTCCTTATGAGTGCGCTTTATTGGAATAAAATGGGTAGCTTTAGTAAGCTTATCCACCACTACCATGATAGAATCATGTTTCTTGTTTGTTCTAGGTAGTTTAGTGATGAAATCCATTGCTATAACTTCCCATTTCCACTCAGGAACGGGTAATGGATGTAGCAAACTAGCTGGCTATCTATGCTCAACCTTGATCTTTTGACACTCCAAACATTTGGAAATAAAATCAACAACTTATTTCTTCATTCCTAGCCAATAATATTGGCTCTTGACAGCTGCAAGAGTTTTCTGATGACCTGGGTGCCCAACATAAGGTACATTATGCATTTCTCCCAATATCATATTTTTCAATTCCTGGGTATTTGGTACATAAATGTTTCCCCTGTATATTAGAATTTCATCATTTTCTAGCTTATAGTCTTCAAGTTTTTGCTGCAAAATACCTTGCTGTAATTTTGCTACTAATTCCTTGTATTGCAAAACTGATTTTACAGCCTCCAAAATTATGTCTTTAAAATCTGATTGGTACATGATAATGGTTGTAGCATGCAACTCATGCACTCTTCTACTGAGTGCATCAACCACTTTGTTCTCTTTCCCTTTGATATGCTTTATATCAGTCATATCCACTGAGAAATTCTAACCACCTGCTTTGCCTAGAATTTAGTGTTGGTTGATCAAATAAATATTTCAGACCATTATGGTCTGTCCTCAGCTCGAATGTTTTCCCCATGAGTTAGTGCCTACACTTCCTCAAGGCATGCACTATGGCTGCCAACTCCAAATCATGAGTGACATAGTTCCTTTCATGCTCCTTCAACTTCCTTGATTCATAACATACAACAAACCCATTTTGATTGAGGAATCCACCAAGTCCTTCTTTACATGCATATGTGCATACAATGAAGCATTCATTTGGATCTACAATCCTTAGTATTGGAGCACTTGTTAATAATTTCTTCAAGTGTTGGAAACGTTTTTCACAATCCAATGTCCACTGAAACTTCACACCCTTCTTTTGAAAGGAAGTGATTGGGTGTGCAATCTTTGAGAATCCTTTAATAAATCTTCTATAGTAGCATGCAAGGCCCATGAATGATCTAACCTCTGTCACATTCTCTATATTTGACCATCCTCTAATGGCTTCTATCTTCTCAAGATCCATTGCTATCCCTTCCTCTAAAATGATATGCCCTAAATAATGAATTTTCTTTTGATAAAATGAGCACTTGCTCAATTTGGCATACACTTGATGCTCCCTTAATACTTGTAACACCATCCTCAAGTGTTTTTCATGATCTTCCTTCAATTTAGAATATATAAGAATGTCGTCTAAAAATAAAATGACAAACTTATCTAAGTATTCTCCGAAAATACCATTCATTAAACACATGAAGATAACTGGTGCATTTGATAACCCAAATGGCACCACTGTGAACTCATAATGACCATACCTTGTTCTGAAAGCAGTCTTGCTGATGTATTCTTCTTTAATTCTTACCTAATGATAACCTAACCTGAGATCAATCTTGGAGAATATTTTTGCATCTTTCAATTGATCAAAGAGGTCATCGATCCTTGGCAAAGGATACTTATTCTTCACAGTTACTATGTTCAACTTCCTAAAGTCAATGCAAAGTCTCAATGTTCCATCCTTCTTCTTCAAAAATAAAAATGGGGCACCCCAAGGTGACACACTTGGGCGTATATACCCCTTCTTCAGGAGCTCTTTAAGTTTCATTTGCAACTCCTTCAATTATGGTGTACTCACCATGTACAGAGTCTTGGATATTGGAGTTTCTACAGGCATCAGATTTATGGAGAAATCAATGTCTCTTTTAGGGGGTAATCCTGGTATTTCATTAAACACATCTTCAAACTCTTTTAGTACTACATAATTTTCAATATTTGACACCTTATCTTTATATGTTTCTTCCATATGAGATGAAAATAATTGACACACTTTTTTGCAACATTTCTTCAACTGTAATGATGATATTTCTCTAATACTTATTGTCCTAGGAATTCCCTGCACTATCCTTAGGTTCCCTTCCTCATCCAAGCAAGTAAATTCCTTGTTATGAAAGTCTAGGATAACATGATGTTGATCCAACCAATCCATACACATTAGATAGTCATAGGAACCTAAAGGAAAGATGTTCAATCTTCCCTGGTGTTCACTCCATTCATGTCCATAAGACATGACTTAACCATCTCATTAACTTTTCTTTTGGCTTCGGTAGCCAGCTGCACCAACCAAGATATTCCATGCTTGCTTCTTTACAAATGCAAACTTTCCCCCAACTTAGGATCTATATAACTATGAATAGCTCATGAATCAATTAGAATGACAATGGTTTTGTTGTTGATCATACCTTCCACTTCAATCATATGTGGTTGATACTCTGCTTGCTTCTTGTCCAGGGCTGCATAGATCCTTGGTACATTTATGCCTAGGTCCTCCACTATTTCAACTTGTTGTACATTGTGAAAAATCTTCACTTTTTCACCTTTGTGAGGGCAATCTCTAAAAATATGATCTCCTTTACAACCCCAACATTGAATAGGTAGTTTTCTTGGGCTTTCCCCCCCCCCATCTCAATCATTCTAGGTTCTCTATAAGTTGGTTGTCCCTGAGGACTATTTCTGAAGAATGGTGGCTTAGTCCCCTTCTTCCTCTGATCCATATTGATTTTATTTTTGTCTTCCCAAGCTTTTTGGAAAGTTGGTCTTGCTTTTTGCTAATCATATAGGCATTTATCTTGTCTTATGGTCTCCTCCAATGTTTTTGGATTATCATATTGTATTTTTTCACTGATGAATGATGGAAATCCACTCAAATACCTCTGAATCTTAACGGTCTCATCCTTGATGAAAGAAACATACTTCATCAGTTCTAAAAACCTTCTTTCATATTCATTTATGGTCATACTCCCAATCTTGAGTTCAAAGGACTCTTTCATTTTCTTGTCATAGTATCTCTTAGTCAAGTATTTATTTTCAAAATATTTCTTGAATTCCTTCCAAGTCTTTAATGTGTTGCACCTGCACAAGATGATCCCACCACATGGATGCCTTTCCCTTGAGTTGATATATGACAATTCTTCCTTCTACATGAGAAGAGTAATTATGCAATTGAAAATACTTTCTCATGCCCAACAACCATGTCTCTACATCTTCATCCTTCTTGTTCTCACCATCAAATGTAGGAGGTTTGATTTTGTTCATTTCTCCTTGTAGCTCATCCACCCCAGACCTCTTATGCTTCCTGACAGGGGATGGAATTGAGCTTCTATGTGCTCTCTTATTGGAATTCCTTGGGGAGTGATTGTTGTTGGGAAAAACACCCTACGGACTAGGAAACTAGGGTCAGACTTGCATGCAGATTTGACCGAATAGAAACTACTTTTTTACCTACATACCAAGATTTAAATCCCTTTTTCTCAGTAAATGCATGGAAAAGGACCACCTACCTTATTATCGATGTTCGATGTAGATCCTCCATTTCTCTTTGATTACTTTCTTGCGCTGCTCCGTCCACAGATGACCTGCACTCAAGACAAACAACAACTATGCATGCATGCTACTTCTATACTCAAGGGTTAGAAATCAAGCATAAATTAGTCAAACCATAGACAATTCATGAATTGGGATGGGGAAAACATTCTTTTTATTACTGAAAGTGAATCAACTTACAAAAGCTGAGACCGACCATCGCTCCTTGAACCTAATCCTGGGCTCCTCTTCTTCTGTCCTTCAACTGCTTTGTGTTAAATCTTTTTTGGCATGAGGAAAGGCTAAAGGGTTGGGACAATAGATTACTTAAATGGGTAGAGTTTCTTTGCTATATTTTTTCCTCCTCCAAATGGTACCCCTACCCCTTCTTTTATAGGCTAGAAGGAGCTAGGGTTTTGGACGAACCCTAGGCCATGCATGGCCAGGAGTTTCAGTTAACTGACCCATAGCTTTTTTTTCCGTCAGCAACTTTCCTTTTTTCGTGCTTTTTTAGGTACACATGGGCTGTTGTGAGTCAACCAACGTGTACACGCATGCAGTAATGGGTTAGGGCACGTGGGCCTTGACACAAGAGGATTTTTCAAAGAGTTGTTCAACAGAGTTTTGGCAAAGAAGGGATATGAGTTGGCTTGATGTCAGGTAAGCATGTGTGGTGAAATTTAGGGTTATAACAGATGCCCCCTAATGTGTGAGGTCAGACAAGCATCTGATGGCCGAAATACATTACCAATCTTTATTGATGTGCCGAACGATTGAGCCCAAGGATCAGGAACCAGGAGGTGCCATCTGCAAAATAACAAATGTCTCACTGAGGTGGGCATACCCATGCTCGGGATAAAATAGAACCATGGCTACCAATCAAATACACTGTAGATCCATGTCAAATAACTATAAAGAGTAGCCACAAATAATACACAGCGGAGCTACATCTCGAAATCAGAAAGATATACATATAGAGTATCCATCTTCCAAAAGATGATTCGGCCTGATGGTTGGAATTCAGAGCTCGAGCAATAACTTCAAAATATTCCAAAACTTGGGTAGGAGTGTAATATGAGTGTACGACTACACTACCCAGAGGTCTTCGATGGATCGTCGGTCATGGACTTGATAATCTTGATGATCGGACTGAAGGCTTCATTGATTTCGAACAAGGACTTGATTGGGCGTTCAGGATGGCTGGGTATGCGGACAAGAGACATATTGCAGAGGGGCCAACTCAGGCTTAGTGAAAAACTTCCCTTGGACAATAGCATGACAAGTGATGAGACTCAGGCAGCATATATGTTAATCATAAGTCTACGAAGCTGGAGGCAACACAAACTCTCCATATGTTTGGAAGAATAACCAAATGGTGGAGGACACAACTCTATATAGCGAGAAAATATTCCTAAGGTCATACTACATCCCATAGTCTGATGAACAAATGGACATATGTGATTTATCCAAGGGCGACTCATTATGCTGCCAATAAAGAAAATACCTTTCCCTTCCTCTTTTTGGGGTATATTTGATTTTTTTTTGTTCTTTTCGATAATTTTGGAATATTATGTTACAATGGAGGAATGAGTATTGCAAACATACAAGATCAAGGCACAAGGACAAGACTGATGTTCTGGTAAAATGATACTTGGGGAAAATCCTCTAGCGGCCAAAGGTGTTAAGACGCAGAAGCAAACTATCACAAGGCTGGTGGATAAGGTATGAAAATGCGGTTGATAGAACACACAATAGTAACGTCCTTAGATGTAAGTTTAACGAGTCCAGAGAAGGTAAGCTCAGTGGTTTTTCATATTTAGAGAGTCTGAAAAAGAATAAAAGGAGACTCCATTGGGGTACCTTTTTCAACAATAGTCTAGTCGGTTCGAAAAAGGGTTAAAATAGCACCGACTAGACATCAATTCAAAACCATTTTAACGAGTGTGACAAGGACAAGATCACTCGGCCATTTTTTCACTTTTAAGGATTTTGAAAAAAGCTTAACTATGGACTCCATCAGGAATATTCTTCTGGACCAATTTAACGAGTGTGAAAGAATAAGGTCACTCGACAATCTTTTCAATTTTAGGGAGTCTGAAAAAAGCTTAACTATGGACTCCGTGGGGGTTTCTTTTTCGTAAGTTTAGTCCCTCACGCCTAAAAAAGGGATAAAATTATACCTGAGAGTACTCTTCTAAAGAACGGAAATTCAATAGAGTATACCTTTGTTCGTACAGTTGACCATCCGGATCGAAAAAGGGGTAAACTACTGTCAGACAGACGTGACTTCAAATTTCAGTTTAACGAGTGTGAAAGGCCACAAGATCGCTCGACAATCTTTTCATTTTTAGAGGGTCTGAAAAGGGCTTAAAAGGAGACATGTTTAAGGAACGTTTTTCTGGACCAATTTAATGAGTGTGAAGAAACAAGGTCACTCGACAATCTTTTCATCTTTAAGGAGTCTGAAAAGGGCTTAAAGAAGACGCCATAATGGTTACTTTTCTCAGTTAATCTGGACGAGATCGAAAAGCATAAATGCAGTCTCGCCGGATGTTGCTTTCAGATCTCAAAGTGAGCTTGAAAAACAACAAAATTAGCTCATGATAGACTCTTTGTGGGTTGATGCCTGGCATCTCCTCGGGGGAGCTATATGCTTCGACGAAAACATTGTCTATGATGCCAGGGGTTCTGGAGACATTGATAGGTATCGTTTCAGCAATAGTTTCCATATTACCCTCAACATAGATCTTTTGTGTAGCTAAGGGATTAGTATGAAAAGACCTATCTCCAGTCATAGTCACGGTGAATTATCCTACTTTGATTCGACTTAACTCTGGGAGGAAATATGATATGTGATGAAGATCTTCCCAAGGTTTGTCCGGACTAGTCATTGCTTTGATTACTGTTTCGTCAGAGGGTAAGACTAAGTCTAATGAATCGATGTTGGCGAGAGAACCCTGAGCCTAAATAGGCTCTAGAAGTGGATCTAACTCTTGTGCAGGAGTTGGATCAATCCATCATGGCTGATGGGGAAGGAAGTATCCACGGGTCATCGGAGTAAGTCGTGAGGAATGACGAAACCTGAAAAATCTCAACCTTATGATGATTGGATATAAATTTGATATCACCTTGAGGGGGCAGGTAATCGAAGGTACCCATCAAGGATGGGCACAAACAAACCCCTATGTTAACAACACCTGGTTAAGGATTATCAATCATTGGGACCGTGGATGCCCCTAGTGAAGGGTTAGGTCTAGAGAAAGACAATTGATTTATGGTCACTATCCGACCCTTGGGTGGAAACAACAAGACCCAAAAAACTATAGCGACCACAACTTTCATAGCATAAGTCCAACTCCTTCCTAAGAAAATATTATAGTCGAGGGGAGCATCGACTACCTCTACTTCGATACACACGGTCTTCCCTCCTAACTACACAGGGAAAGAAGGAACGATGCCATGTGGTTGGAACAAACGGCCGTTGAAAGTAGTAAGGAGAGTAGGTGATGGAGACAAAGAGGGCTAGCCAATGGCCTTCCAGCTTGCTAATGACATAACGCATGTTGAAGCGCCCTCGTCGACCACTGTGCGGAAGATATTCTGAGTAAAAGTTTTCATGGGATTTGCCACTACTATATGAAACGCTACGTGGTAAGGCAGACGAGGTTTTAAGTCGGTCGTATCTAACATGATGGTGCCCGGATTACAAGTCTTAGTAGAGCCCAAAGTGGTTAACAAGGCCTTCCTCTGAGCAGGGCAGCTTTGGAGGACCTCTAAAGAAGACATCGCACAAGGAGTTTGTGATAAATCTTCCACCACAGAGTAATTCTAGGCGGCCCTTGCGTTTGGGTTGTGAGAAGATTTTTTAAATGCACCCTTCGGAATGCGTGTCATTGTTTCTCCCAATGTCTTCTCAATCTGAAGAAGAAGAGATGGGAGATCAGCTTCTTTACCCTTCTCAGAAGCTCTTGGTTTACTATAGTCGTGTGCTCTAGTTGATATGAAAGCATCACCCCTAACCATATATACATTCGTGGATGAGGGATTGTTTGGAGGCAGACAGGTTTCTTGGATGCCCCCTTCTGTGCTTGTAGAGGCTTGAGTGAGATTTTTCCCATGTTGAAAGGGATTAGTCAACACTGCTTGTTGTTGCTGTGTGACAAACTTTTGGGCCTCTGCAAGTCGACGACAAAGATGGGTCAGGTGGTATTTCATGCATAAGTTGCATGGATACCTCGCCTTACATTTTTCCGTGTTGTCCTGACTAGCATTATTAGTGGGTTTTTTATCCCCCTTACCCTTCTTTCGTTGTTTTTTCTTCCCTTCAGGCTGCTGGGTGGCCTTTGGGTTAGTCGACTGCACAAAGTGTACTTTTGACGTTTGGGTAGGGGGAGCATCCAAAGCAGTAGTTTGGCTGGCTGTTATGTGTTGTATGGATAACTGTTGCAACTGTTTTTTCAATTGCTTAGCGGGCTTGGTTTGTGCTGAACCAACAATACCATCGGCATGTGGTCCAACTCTCTATCTAGTTTTATCCAATATCGAATGTGGTGCATCTGGCAAGATGTTGTATAATAAACCAGACTGAGAATAGATAAGCTCAAACTATTTATCCC
>SNQJ01S0057238.1:60729-71052 GCA_010110895.2 Picea sitchensis
CAAGCTAATATCAATAGAGTAGGAAGTGGTCGTATCTTGTGTTGTCCGCAGAACTCAGCGAGGAACAAAGGATTGGAGCGCAACTCGGAGCGTGCAGGGACAAACGTTGATAACATGTACTTCTATCATCCTTCCTTCTCATGTGTTAGTTTAGATAGATTCGAAAGAAATTCAGTGTCCACGTTAAGCATTTTTCTGTCTAGGGTTAAGGTCAAGCCTTAGAGGTGATCTACCTATCCACATGGAGATTTTCCTACAACAACGTATACCTCTGTGTGTCCCGAAAACTATAGTCAAGAAAAAGTCAGGGAAAGCTGGTATGGAAAACCAGACTCCCTGCTATCTCAGACCTTACAGAAAAAGACAGGCAAAGAAAAAACATAAAACCTAGTCTTTAAACTACCCAAAAAATTAAATAAATCCAGGAACCCTAAAGAGTATTCTCCCCAGTATGGTCGCCAATTCTGTTGTTGGGAAAAACACCCTACGGACTAGCAAACTAGGGCCAGACTTGCATGCAGATTTGACCGAATAGAAACTACTTTTTTACCTACATCCCAAGATTTGAATCCCTTTTTCTCAGTAAATGCATGAAAAGGACCACCTACCTTATTACCGGTGTTCGATGTAGATCCTCCGTTGCGCTTTGATTACTTGCTTGCACTACTCCTTCCATAGATGACCTGCACTCAAGACAAACAACAACTATGCATGCATGCTACTTCTATACTCAAGGGTTAGAAATCAAGCATAAATTAGTCAAACAATAGACAATTCATGAATTTGGATGGGAAAAGCATTCTTTTTATTACTGAAAGTGAATCAACTTACAAAAGCTGAGACCAACCACCGCTCCTTGAACCTGATCCTGGGCTCCTCTTCTTCTGTCCTTCAACTGCTTTGCATTAAATCTCCTTTGGCATGAGAAAAGGATAAAGGGTTGGGACAATGGATTACTTAAATGGGCAGAGTTTCTTCGCTATATTTTTTCCTCCTCCAAATGGTACCCCTACCCCTTCTTTTATAAGATAGAAGGAGCTAGGGTTTTGGATGAACCCTCAGCCATGCATGGCTAGGAGTTTCAGTTAAATGACCCATAGCTTTTTGTTCCATCGACAACTTTCCTTTTTTCGTGCTTTGTTAGGTACACGCGGGCTGTTGTGAGTCAGCCAGCGTGTACACACGTGTAGTAATGGGTTAGGGCGTGTGGGCCTTGACACAAGAGGATTTTTCAAAGAGTTGTTCAGCAGAGTTTTGGCAAAGAAGGGATATGAGTTGTCCTGATGCCAGGTAAGCATGTGTGGTGCAATTTAGGGTTATAACAGTGATGGTGATTTCTGCTAACACTTATTCTTCTTCTTTTCTCATCAGAACACCTGTGACTTCCTGATTTGCTTGAGCCACTCTCCTTATCCAATTTCTTTTCTATTCTATTCAAGCTCTGCATTAACTTCATGTTGAAGTCCTCCTGCTGCTACTTGGATTTCATAAGCCTTTCATTATCATCTTTATGGATTTGGACATACTATCGCAAATTTTTAATGGTCTCAACCATATTCATGTTTTCATCCCTTCCTTCTCCATGTCCATTGGAGTTTGTTCCTTCAATTTCCATATCGACATCCAACCCTTCGATCTCATCTTCCTGGCTGTAAGGCCCCTATGTATCTTCCATTCCTCTACACTGTGTGTTGATCCTGATATGACCTATTTGTTGTTAACTCTACAAAATGTGCAACCAACAAAACTTTGTCACGTTAACTAACTCATCAATTTCATGGAAAAATATGAACCATTTTGGTTCAATAATATATCAGAATTCTTTCTTCTGATTTCCTAAAAAAATGATTGCCCATATCAATTTTCTAGGTGAATAATTATACTCTATTGTCCAAGACCTTTCCAATGCCTACTTCCATGCTCAATTATGAGTCTTGAGCAGAAAGTTATTGCCTTTTGAAGTTAGTTGGGTCTTAAAATTTACCCTCCACTGTTTGGAATGTAACTTCCTCATAAAAGATCTGTTTGACGAACGATTTACACCATTAGAAATTTCTCCCTAGGCTCTTTCATTTGAGCTGAAGAGACAAAGTGTACCTTGGTACACTCTATTGTACCTTGGCACACTCTGTTCTCGGGGTTTTTGAGTATCTAAAAACATTGTTTAGGGCCTCAAAAACACACTACAAAAAAATGACCTTCAAACATTATAAAATTTCACAGAAATTCACTAGTTTTCTACTGTTGTAAACCATCCAAATGAATATGCATGCAGAAATTTGAAAATTTACACCCATTTTTATCCTCCACAGCAACACCATAAGGTAGCGCATGCTCTGCGCACCTATAACCAATGTGGATCACTTCTCTGTCGCGCCAATCTCTAGTGTGCACTACTTTTGTGTTGCACGCAAATATCTATTGTGCATAATTTTGGTTCATGCACTAATACCTGTTGCACACAATTGTTGTGTCATGCAATAATATTCCGTGCGCATTTCACTCTACGCGCCACACCCTGCCAAAGTTTAGTACGCCCCCACCGCATACTAGTACTCCGCATGCAACCGACCCAGACGTTGAAAGAGGGAGAAACCCCATAATTCTATATGGATTCCTATTTATTGGACATCATCTATAGAATAAATTCCTTTTCCAGAATGAGCTTGAGATGGAATGCCTCAAAACACATGGTCCATGTATATTTCAACATCTTGTGAGAGAACAGGTACAAGAAATCCTACTCTCTCATCTGCAATCAATTTATCACACGTATTCATTTTATGTTGTTCAAGAAAGATTGCCCAAGACTGTCGGCTGCGGCCTAAAAGATTATATCAAAAGTTGGCTACTGGTACCTAGATAAGCGTGAAACCTACATCATGGTTTTCAGAGCCACTAGAGCACCACAACTTCTACCTGTGTATGTTCCTAATCGACTGGTGGTAGGGGAAATTTGTTATCATACCATCCTGCAAGGTTACAATGCTACTATGGTAAAATATAAGAAGTGGGAATTCATACCTTATGGATTTCATATAGGCTTCTACATGGTAAAAGACATTGCTCATGCCAAGCAGGAAGGGTTGAGTCAATTAGAGTTCAGATTGTAGACCAGATGCTTTTGCAAACATGACCCAAAGGGTCTAGTATTGAAGCACACATCACAAGTATCATCCTGCTGGCCATATGCCCATGATAGGTTTGAAGATGAGGTCTTCATAGAAAATGCTCAAGATTGGGATGAATTTGTGGCAAGGATGGTCGATCTTAAGATGACCAGCTTCAAGGCCATGAGATTGGATGAACAAGAGAAAACCCTAGAACAATCGGCACAAGAGGTCCTCCGGGCCAGAAAAGAAAGGGTAACATCCGAAGCAGCATAAGCCCCCTTGATAGCCCCAATGAAAAGTTGAGATATCCATTTGGTACAGGATGCACAAGAAAGGGGACTGCTTATGTTAGAACGAGCACAGCAGGTTCTTGATCATCTTCAAGATGATCCAGACCTATCAGAAATGACATGAGCCCCTGTCGATAACCCAGATAGAGGCCAGATGGGTACAAGTGGCCCTGGATTTATAGATATTGATGAAATTGATGGGTTGGATGACCTTGAATTCCCAATGCCACCAGCCGAGTCACCGAAAGGTGTGACAACTTAGCTAGAAATGGTTTGGGTATCGGTAGAAACATGTGCATCAGATCCCCTTCATGATCTAATTAAATTCTATTCAAATGATGAGAGCCTGGAAGCATCTCTCGGGACCCCTGTGCACATCGAAGAGGAAAAAGGACCTGAGAAGGCATCTTCTACAGTCCTTGAGGACCAAGTCCCAGAGGTTCCACGGAAAGAGAAGGAAGCTGAGAGTGTCCTAGACACAAAAATGCCCAATGTGCCAGAGTCCCAAGTAGACAGTTCGAAAGACCAACCAGGGTTGGACAAGCTAGAGGAAGGATCCCCACAACAAGAAATCGATGCTTCGAAGGCCGATGAATAAGTAAGTATTGATTCTATTCCCGACGCCTCTATTACGATCAGTGCACAAAACCCCGATGAGAAACAGACATAAGTTGGGTCATCAGAGCATAACGAGGAGGTTCAAGAACCTGATCTTGAACAAGTGTATACCACCAGGAGTTTGGGAAGCACACTCACATGGGGGGATCAACATATTCCTAAACCTGTGGACGAGGTAGCCGATATACATGCTATAGATTATGATAGGAAGAGGAAGGCCATCGCCCAAAGAACCACTAAGAAGAGGAGTATCACCCTAGATAGATCCATCCTCATTACTACAGAGGAACCTCTGATCAACATTAAATATGCTAAAACATCTGAGCTCATCGACGCAGGGATGGAAATCATGGATGCCACCCTGGGACAGAGCTAAATGAGATGAAAAGGAGTTGGTCACCACCCTGAAGGAACTAGAACATTTGTTCCACCTGGATAAGTACTATCAGGACACCCCACATGCCGCGGTGTACCTGAGGAGTGAGTTCGAAGAGGCCTATAGTAGGTTAAAAATCGAGCGACACCTTTTCACTGTGAAGATAGCTTAGATCTAGGAAGATACTCTCATGGCACTCACAACATGGAATGATATGGAGAGGTGGTACGAAAAGGTGTAGCAAGATATGGAGAGAGTTGACTACATCAATGCAGTCTAATAGGGCTGAGATAAACAAGAACACAACATCCAATTGGTGAACAAAATCAGTCTTGATCGCATGAAGAAATCAGCCAAATACTGGGTGAAAATGTCTCGGGAACCACACCAAGAAATTCAAGAGCAATGGGCCAAGTGCGAGAAACACTGGGATAAAATGAATCAGGTGATGAAGGACATTGGTCTCCCCGAGTTTGGTACACTCGACGACTTTGTCGATTTGCATGACATAGTCGATTCACACACCAATCAATATTCATCATGGGTCGAAAGACTGGAAAAAGTGATCGACACAGCGCCAGGATAGGTGTAACAATTTACGGAACAACCGATCAGAGCTCGGGCTACACTAAAGAAGTTAAGCTTCGGTTTGGTAAAGTATCGGGCACATGCAATAAAGATCAGAGAAGTTTACGCAACCCTGATGGAACAACACAGATTTCCATACGCCCACACCTGCGAGGATTTGTTCATTAGTTGGTCAGAGTATGAGAAAAGTCACCCTTTCAAAGTGATATCTTGAGATGATTGTTGGAGAAATGTTAGGAGAGAATGCCACATGGAGAGTTTTGTTTTGTTTAACTACACTTTAGCTGTTAGTTTTAGTTAATTTCATGTTATAAATAAGAGAATCGACCGATTAGTCAAGGGTCAATGGTTGTTGCAAGAAACGCTCTTTCTTGGTTTTGTTAAAAATTATTTCCGAGCTACCTTTAATAGAGAAGTGCTTCTTGACCAGAGACAAGATATATTTTCATCAAATGCATGGCTAGTCAACCCCAATACAAACCACACATGTTGAGTACTTTGGAAATGAGTAAGTCACCCTAGCCCAAGGAAGAACTTCTATTCCCTGACATACCTTATGCCCTCCCTCACAAGGAATTAAATCAATTCAGAAGAATCACAAGAACCTACACCCGACAGATCGGTACGTTGTCTTTTGCTCTGATACTTCCTCGAAGAAAACAAGTAAGAAGACCAGTGGTCAATACTTCCGAATAGGTTTTTGTGCACACAGTACAAGACCTAGTAGATTTCTCTCTCACCAAAATCGAACACCCTCTTGACTTGATCCATGAAATGCCAACCAATGACATCTCTGAACCAGATGATTTTTCGAAAGAGGAAGAGTTTAATTTAGGATCCGAAGGCATGGAAGGTAACAATGACCATGATGAAGAAAGGGGAAAACCACCACATAATAATCAGCCTTTGTTGGCTAGAGACACTTTGGCCATCCCGAGACCAGTCCATAATCTTTCCCGACATCCAGAGAAGTTACTTCCTAAGTTCGACCTCAAAACCTCAAGATTACCTGAAGATCTTATCAAGAAATTCATACTAGAGATTAGACTTCTGAATGTTCAAAATAAATACGTAGTATGTAGGATTTTCCCCTACACATTTGAGAAATCAACCTCTACATGGTATTTTAACTTACCTATAGGATCCATAACTCATTGGACCAAGTTTCAGAAGGATTTTTTAGATAAATTTTCCAAAGAAACCGCTACAGGATCTCTGATGGATGAGTTATTCACTACCACCATGAGTTCAAAAGAGAAGGTTAAAGATTGCAATCAAATATTCACAACCATATTAAACAAGTTCCATCCCGAAGCTAAACCAACTTAGGAGTTGCAAATCGAAGTATATGCTAATGCGCTCCCAACTTCTATTTCTATGTTTGTGAAGAGGGATGCCAAACGAACCCCAGATGAGAATTTTGAAGAACCCAAAATGATAGAGTTCCAGATGAAAGGTTGTAAAGAAGGCCAGGTCTCTTTAGTTAAGAAACAAGTTCAACCCCTTCCTAGGAGAGGACTCCTTTTGACTAGACCATCAGGGAAACAAGCAGAAAAATCTCCCAAAAAGGGGAATGGAGACATAAAAGACTTACAACGCATGGTTAAGAAATTATCAAATGAGATCATAGACATGAAGAGAAATGCAGGGGAAGGAAACCAAGGCCCAAGGCCCTATAAGTCTTTCTTTAAAAGAAACCAACCTTTCAAAGCAATTGAACCTCCCCCAACTAACTTAAATATCGATTTGGGAAATGTAGCCTCTGACTCTTTCTATACTTATCATCAAGAAAACTACTCTGAAAGAGACTCCCTCAATGGTTCCATGCCATGAACTTGATGGCCAATCGGTTTTTAGATGAGGTTTCCCTAACCGAACAACCAAGCGGTTCAGTTATGAATGTTGTCGATCAGGAAGAGATTGATCCTTCAGAAGATACAACCATGCTGATATGGGATACTGACCTAATTATGCCTTTCGATGACTTATTTCAGGTTCAAGAACCATCTGCAGAGGTCTCGATCGCTCAAACACGAATTAAAGGTCCACCTGTCTCAAAATATCCTACTACTACCCAAACTCCGGGAGGAATATCAACTCCCAATTACGTGAAAGCACCTTTCACTCCCTGTAAGAACCCTATAAGCATCCATACCCAAGAATCTCCCAAACTTGATTACAACATAGTTGAAGAGTTGAAGAAGTTGAAGGCTAATATATCAGTTATGGACATATGTAGGATCCCTCAGCCAAAGGAATTCCTGCTACAAGCTTTGAGATCAGTGGAAAACCCTATGACAAGCGATAATCAACAAAGGAATCTAACTCCCATAGATCTAGGAAATAAACCAACTGTGAATACATGCTGAGAAGATAAGAACGGAAAACCTTTTGTCCCACCATTCCTTTTAACGTTTGAAGTTTTCAACAGGAACCTCCACAATTGTTTGGTCGATTCAGGAGCATCTTCCAACATTATGCCCTATTCGATTTGAAAAAAAATAAATATTGTTCCTCTCAAAAGAAATAAACATGTAATACAACTAGACAGAACCCAGGTCAAAGTCATGGGGGAACTCAAAGATATGATGATCAGAATAATGACACATCCTAAGTTTGTGCAAGTGATTGACATCATTGTAGTAGATATCCCAGAAGATTATGGGTTGTTATTGAGTCAAGATTGGTCTGAGAAGTTAAATGAATACTTTAGTATAGACTGGGCACACCTTTGGCTAACATTGAAGGCATACATGAAAATGATCAGAATCGATAGGGAAAGGTGTCTAAAACATACTGTCACTGACCTAGAAAACCTAAACAAACCCTCATCGACATATTTCCCTATCTTAGGCAATTATTCCCACAACTCCTACTTCGAGAAATTCTCCCCTCTCTCATCTGATGTCCCTCTCACTCAAAACTCTGAAATATTTTTCAAGAGAAATCGCTGATATCGACAGGGGAAACTCTCCTCTATCAAAGACCTGTGCTAGAAATCATGGGAGGAAAGAAAACGGTTGCAGAAAGCAATAAGAAAGGGGAAACAGACAATTGTTGTTCACAAATTTGAACCATATACTTTGATGGATCTAAATCATAGGAAGGATCTGGGGCATGATGTATCCTCATTGACCCAAAGGGTAAACTTGATTTCCTATCCTATAGACTTGAGTTCGAGTGCATAAACAACACTGCTGAGTATGAAGCTCTAGTACAAGGACTAAAGAAAGCCATAGACTTAAACGTCAAAGAATTGAAGGTTTTCAACGATTATGAGATTATCATTAGGCAAGTAAGGAATATTATACATTGAAACTCCCCACACCTAAAGAATGATCAACAAGAAGTGCATAGGTTAATAGACCATTTTGAAGATTTCAATATTATAGTGATCCCCAAAGAAAAGAATATCCTTGTTAATTCCCTGGCCATGGTCGCTTCAAGGTTGTCACCTCTAGAGGATTATGAAGCCTCCTAGTTCACTGTGGAGCTACTCCACAAACCATCGGTGCCTAACAACATTTATAATTGGAAGGTATTTGAAGGGGAGGAATAGATCATAAAATTTCTAACTAACCAAGATAATTTCAAGGATTTAGCTATTAACGATGAAGTATTCCATGAAAAATCAACATAAATGGATCCTCAGACAAGTCAACCGATTGACAAATCAAAGTCTCACACAATCCTAAAAGGAATAGCTAATTTAGAAAATCTTTTTGACCTAAAAGAACGATTTAAGGGGTCCAAAAATTCAAAGACCGGTAGTTCTTATCCTATGCATGAAACTATAAATCTCAGAACCCCAGAAAACCCAAAGAATATAAACCTCAACAAGACTATATCTAAAGAGGAACGAAAGGCTTATCTCATACTGTTCAGACAATATCAAGATGTTGTTGAAGGAAAATCTTTCCGTGGACAGGTAGATCTCCTCAAAGAGCTAGACTCTTAACTCTAAGACAGAAAATGCTTATCATGGTCACTGACTTCCTTTTAAGCCTACACAAACTAATGCATGAAGAGGAAGGAGGAAATATGTACCTTTTATCGGTGTTTGTCCCTGCATGCTCCGAGTTGAACTCCAATCTTGAGCTCCTTGATAAGACCTGTAGACAAAACAAAGTACAACCACTTCCTATTCTATCGAGATTAGTTCGAAGTAGACCTATCTACTTAGAGACAAATTCATGTAATGTCCAACACAAATTATAAAGAATCAGACCAAGCATATTACATTAATGAGGACAAAACGTTACTTACAGCCATAGATGGAATGTAGCAGTTTCATCAAATTCTCCTTGCCTAACCCTTTCTCAAAAGATCCACGATCGGAATGACGATAGCTTCGCTGATTAGCCTCCACTTCACTGTGTGTTTCCTATGAGATCATAGGTTTCATGCTTCTCATCCCTTCTCCAAATATCACTTATGAGATCATAAGCTTGGTATCATTCTTCATCCAACTCCCCTTTTCACCATGATAAATCTTGCTTATATAGCCTTGGAGAGGCTCAACCACTTGAGATATCATTGGGGTGAGTTGAGGATTTTCCTCCTTCAGTTAGGGATCTTCCCTAAGATCATGGATTGAATAGGGATTCAAATCCAACTGCCTTCAGGGATTGAAGGGATCCTCTCCTCATCCACCTCAACAAACCAACTGCTGCCCAGAATAGGCAGCGCTCCCTCGAAAGGGCCATCAGAGCGTTATAGTGCTCCCCAGTAGGCTTTAGGGGGGTGCCAACACTCCCTGAGAGTAGGAGCGCTCCTTCAAAAGGGCTGATATAGTGCTATGACGCTCCCAGATAGACTATAGGGGAGCACCAACACTCCTGAGAGAGGTATAGGGGAGCTCTCTCCTCCAAAAACTCAGTTTTTTGGGTTCTTTCAGATGGCAAGAGGTTCATAAGCCCAATTAATCATTCCTCCTCTTCCAAATCAAGTGTTTGATGTGTGTCAAGTGTCCTTCTCATGTCGTTATAGGAATGACATAAGCATCATGGCAGTATGATTTCCTTGACACTTGTGACACTTGTGAGGAAAATGTGACACTTGCGACACTTGTAATTACGACACTTGCGACACTATCAAAGTGAGTATTTTTTATGTGTAACAGATTGCCCCCCAAAGTATGAAGTTAGAAGATGAGAATTGATAATTGAAATGCTTTGTAGACTTTCAAGCAAGGGTATAGATGCAGATAACTTGACAGAAGCTACACACAAACATCCAACAAATATTATGACATGTTTCAAACCCAAGGCAGGCATACCTATGCTTGAGAGATAAAGACTTGCAAGATATGGCCACCATAAAATACACTGCGGATCCA
>SNQJ01S0057239.1:0-11629 GCA_010110895.2 Picea sitchensis
TGAAAAACCCTAGCTTGGATATTATTGTAACAGAGCGTTGCTTGACTGGAGGTTGCCCCCTCGAAGAGGCCTGTGAACATTGCTATCTGATTCAAAGTGTTATTTCTGTTGCTATTTCGTATATCATTTCTGTGTATTGTGAACATTATGCTGGATATTTTACTGTTATTCTGTCATTTCTAGCATTTCATTTCTGTTCTGCATATTTTATATATCTGGTATCTTGCAAAATATGAACCCTCTCTCCATCAAATCCTTCAGCAAATGCCTGAGCTACACCATAGTGATAACCATATAATTTGGTGCAAAACATATACCAACCAGCCTGGTTGAAGATATGTCTATTGTTTTTGTATGCCTCCATAATCTCAGGTCCTTCAGGCTCCTTTCTGTTCATGTGTCTACTTTTACCCATTCTATTGTCACGACCAGAAGACTAGATTCCTTATTGTAGAAGTGGGATATGCATTCTATGTGGAGCCAGATATGGGATTTGTTGGCTATATGGAGAAAATTTAAATTGATTAGCTACAATTTGAAACTTAGAGAAACAAATAAAACACCAGATTAAAAGAAATTAAACAAAAAAAAAACCATCAACGTGACAACCTGGGTAAGAGATACAAACAGGTGAAAGTACCGCCACCTTTGCATGTTGTGATATTGATTGTTTTATCACTCTAAGAGTCACTCCCAAACTGCAAATGAGAGTAATCTTGGTAACATAGAAATGTAAATGGATTAAAATAGTTTGAATAGGTGGATCAACAAGAGAAGAGTAAAAAGGAGGGCATCAGACTACTGCAAATACATTCCATTGGGCATGGAGTTATAACATCCTACAGATCAAAGGAAATCAAGTTTCCTACCAGACAAAAGGATTATGAAAAGATGGATAGAAGAATACAAGGTAAACAAAGAGAAGAATATCCACATAATAGAGATCATTCTTGTAATATAGATTAAAGAGTGTTTGAACAATAATCTATGATTAACAAACAATTACCACAAATCCTTTGTAGCTCATGAATTCATTAACCAAAGGAAGCTTTTGATCTTCAAAATCTGTAAATATTAATCAAGCAAGATGACAAGATAAATGATAACAAAGAACACAAAGTCTGATAAGAAACTCTCATGAATCTCTAATGGTAGAAATGATAATTACAACAGGCCCTTAGGCTTACAATTGAGCAAATAATTTGCTCCTCTAACTCTCTCCTCTCTTGGATCATGCATCCAACCCTCCTAACCTCTTATACAATGAATATATAGCCATATAGTTCATTTCCATCTCACCCATTCTAAATCAAACCCATTTCCCAAAATAGAAACAACTACCAACAGAAAATGACACGTTTTAACTGATTTCCTAGTTTTCAGGAGGTGAAATTCTAAAAAATAGGCTTCAAAACGCCACTTGATTCTCAAAACATAATAGTTATGTAAAATATGAGAGATGTTTTTGTATATAATATTTTTATAAATACAAACCTCTATCAATTTCTTTAAATTCATCTCCATCTGGCCGGAATAGGTGTCACAAAAACATGTCTTAAACAGGAAATCACGAAAACGAAAAACATAGGGCTCAAAGATTCTTTCGAATCTCCCAATCTGTGACACTTGTGTGAAAAATGAAAGAGCTTAATGTTCATGGGTTTTTTCTTGACAATAACCTCCTTCATATTTTAAAAATTCATCTTGGTTCACCCGGAAGTGCTCCTAGAAGTCAGCTGGTCAAAAATATTAGTTCAATAGTCTAGAACAGAGTTTCTGCAACACATTCTGTAGCGCCACTTCTTTGTGTAATCTGTCTCTAACCATAACACATTTTAAAAAAATGAGAGAGGTTTTTGTTACTTGGTATATGATGAACAAAAACCTCCTCTAGTTTTCAAAAATACCTTCCCATTTGTTCATAACACAAGTTTTAAGTTAGTCACTCAAAACTGGTAGAAGTGTCCTTACAAAATAACTCTGTGAAATTGTTAGCGCCCATAATGAATTCAGCTATGTGGATTTGGTAGTGCAACTATGAAAAATTCATGCGAAATTGGTAGCGCCCATCATGAATTCAACTATGTGTATTTGGTAGTGCCACTCCTCTATTTTAGGAAAGTATCCATTCACATAAGCTTGTTTTTTAATGTGTGCATGGAATTTCTAACTCGTGTCTTGTGTTGATGACAGGTGTGCTTGGCTCTCGGTCTTGATGCTTTAGGAAGCTAATGCTGCAGAATCTCTTAATTCATTAGTGCTACAAAATAGATCGTAAAAATAACCAAATTTTCTAGTGAAAATCCTTGTGCTAAAACAGGCTCCATGGGGGATAGAGACCTCCCTATGAGGCTCTAAGAACTCTTTTTGCAGATCTAGTGCCTTAGTGTTGGGTTGTGGAGTCATGCTCTGATACATCATGCTAAAGAAAAAATACTAACAACTTATACTACTCTACTTACAAATAGAAATCAAACACACCTACTCCTGATGGAGCTTATTTATGTACAAAACCTAAGCTAATGACTTTTACAATGGGCTAGGTGAAGACAAACTTCCACTAAAGCCATTCAAGAAACTTCCTGACATGATTCTTTATAAGGCCAATGATTAACAACAGACAAGAGGAATATGACAGTAGTTTGAAAACATTACCTATATCTCCTCTGACTGTTGCTGACACAATAAATTTTACAGGCTCCAAAACATTTGATAAATACAACTCCATATACACCCCTATAGGGTCATGAAAATGGTGACAAAGCACATGGGACTGATAGCATATTTCTTCTTCCACTTCAGGCTTATTACTGTAAACTGTGGGTACAAGTGGAAGAAGGATTGACGTAGGTGGCTGATGATCCACTAATAATTGTTGATTTACTTATGGCTGTGTATAAACAATCTCTTCATGTGCCTCGACTAAGGGTTTCTCCTGGTCAAATCTTCAAGTTACGTCTTCTATGACAAGGCCAATCTCTGCATCATCCTCCTTGTATTGATAGTGATCAAATATAGGATAATCTTGTTGCTCATCATCACTAGAATATTCGTCAAAAATGGGTTTCCCTTCATATCTATGATCAACCTCTAAAACAGTGATTTCATCAAGAATATAACTGTTAAAAATATCCATTTCAAGAACAATAGTAAATGTTGCTTCTAGTTGTTCATACACATGATTTTCATCTGAAACAAATTTATGAATGTTTTCCTCTCTGAATACAGGAGTATTCTTTATACTTTCATTTGGACAATGAATAAAATCTTTTTCATATTTATATTCGGTAGAGCAATCTAACAAATCTTGAGCACATTCTACATATCCCTCACAACAGTTATGACAAATACTTTCAGAGGGATAAAACCTTTTGTAGTGTTCATTGAATACTCTGTGGAAATCCTTCAAGGATGAAATGCTGGAAGGGGGTAATGAGAAATTCCATTTACGTGCATCCTCATCCAATGAATACATGAAGATTTTCATCAATATATCTTCATGATGGATTTCAAGCTGCTGCATCAAAGCATGAAATTCTTGAACATGCTCAACAGGGTTGTCATTCTCACCTTCATAAAATTTGGGCAACAGATCTTTCCATTCATCAATTTGAGGCACGGGATGTGGATAACCATCTATGGTTGAGAAATTGAGTGGGGAAAACCTTTTGGCTAGGATAGCCTCCATAGCCATTTAATTTGTCTCATTCATGTGGAGTCACCAACAGATTCTGAAAAACCGAGTTGCCATGGTGAATGTGCAGTCTTGAAGGTGTCCAACTTCAGTCACCATCTAAAAATGGAGCTGTGCAATGTCGTTCTTCCCAGGGATCTTTTCAATCTACTCAAATCTTTCCTCGGCAACAATGCCAAAAATGTTATCACTCCAAGAGTCACTCCTAGACTGCAAATGAGAGTAAGCTTGGTAACATAGAAATGTAAATGGATTAAAATAGTTTGAATAGGTGGATCAGCAAGAGAAGAGTAAAAAGGAGGGCATCGGATTGCTGCAAATACATTCCATTGGGCATGGAGTTATAACATCATACAGATCAAAGGCAATCAAGTTGCCTACCAAACAAAAGGATTATGCAAATATGGATAGAAGAATAGAAGGTAAACAAAGAGAAGAATTTCCACATAACAAAGATCATTTATGTAATAGAGATTAAAGAGTGTTTGAACAATAATCTGTGATTAACAAGAAATTACCACAAATCCTTTGCAGCTCATGAATTCATTAACCAAAGGCATATTTTGATCTTCAAAATCTGTAAATATTACTCAATCAAGATGACAAGATAAAATGATAACAAATAAAAAAAAGTCTAATAAGAAACTCTTATGAATCTCTAATGGCAAAAATGCTAATTACAACAGGCCCTTGGGCTTACAATTGAGAAAATAAACTGGTCCTCTAACTCTCTCCTCTCTTGGATCATGAATCCAACCTCCCTACCCTCTTTTACAATGAATATATATCCATATAGTTCCTTTCCATCTCACTCATTCGAACTCCAACCCCTTTCCAAAAATAGAAACAACTACAAACAAAAAATGACATGTTTTAACCGATTTCCTGTTTTTCAGGAGGCGAAATTATGAAATATAAGCTTCAAAAATCCACTTGTAATTCTCAAACCATAATAGTTGTGTAAAATATGAGTGAGTATTTTGTATATAATATTTTTTTAAATAAAAACCTCTCTCGGTTTATTTAAATTCATCTCCGGCTGGCCAGAATAGGTGTCACAAAAACATGTCTCAAACAGGAAATCACGAAAACAAAAAACATAGGGCTCAAATATTATTTTGAATATCCCAATACATGACACCTGTGTGAAACATTATAGAGGTTAATGTTCATGGTTCCATGCTTGACAATAACCTCCTTCATATTTTAAAAATTCATCCTGGTTCTCCCGAAAATTCTCCTAGAAGTCAATTGGTCAAAAATATCAGTTCAACAGTCTAGAACAGAGTTTCGACACCACATTCCACAGTGCCACTTATCTATATAATATCTCTCTAACCATAACACATTCTAAAAAACCGAGAGAGTTTTTTGTTATTTGGTATGTGATGGAAAAAAACCTCCTTTATGTTTCAAAAATACCTTCCCATTTGTTCATAACACAAGTTTTAAGTTAGTCACTCAAAACTGGCAGAAGCATCCTTGCAAAATAACTCTGTGAAATTGGTAGCACCCATCATGAATTCAGCTATGTGGATTTGGTAGCGCCACTATGACAAAGTCATGCGAAATTGGTAGTGCCCATCATGAATTCAACTATGTGGATTTGGTAGCGCCACTCCTCTGTTTTAGGAAAGTCTCCATTCACATAAGATTGTTTTTTAATGTGTTCATGAAGTTTCTAACCCATGTCTTATGTTGATGACAGGTGCGCTTGGCTCTCGGTCTTGATGTTTTAGGAAGCTGGCGCTGTGGAATCTCTTAATTCACCAGTGCTACAAAATAGATCGTAAAAATAACCAAATTTTCTAGTGCAAATTCTTGTGCTAACAGATTGGGTACCTGATAATCGCCTTGAGTATTTCATTCTTCTAGGTAGGATTATCTAAATCTTCAAAATCCTCCAAAAATAATCATAATGATGAAAAAATTGGGATAGGTGGAAGTTCCTGTAGCGCCCAACATAAATTTTCCTTTGGCATATATTGGTTGGAATTGGCTTGAAAGTAGTTATCTAAATTTGGTAATCATGAGACATAAGTTATGACATGACATATGACCTTGATGGAAAGATTTAAAAATTTAAATGATGTCATAAGACAGTCCTACAAACATGTGCATAATTCTTTCTATCCTCTTTTATAAGACTAGGTATCTCTCATTCCTCTTAATATAACATTATTTTGACCCCCATGATAACGATTTTGAACCTTTAACAACCTAATGATGAGGACTTATAGCTTATACAAAAAACAAAATGGAGAAAGTAAGAGATGAGAGATGAAAATTTGTAGAACATAATAGGTGATAACACCAAGGATTTCCAAGACCTTGTGAGGAGAAAACTCCTGTCATCACTCCCTATAAATGAATGAAACCTTGCATAGGGTTTTGTTGACCAAAAATGGGTTTTCCCCCAGCCGAGAAAGAAGACGATATGAAAGCGTTATTTCCAAATGTACTGAACAAATAAAAAGGTATAGATCCCACCAGATTCATGTAGGATTGTGGTCCATAGCTTCCCCCACTGAACAAAATAGAGTTGGTATTAAACCCGATCGACTGTTGGAAAGTTCCTCCGAGCAAAGGGGACGGAGGAGGGATGTTACCCCCACCATAAGCGATAGCGTTGAATGGGTCAGTGGTTCCCACGATAGATCCTTGCAAGGGATCATTAGAGATCCCTGCCCCCAGAACAACAGTTTGTAGAGTAGATTAGGTTATAACTGAATTGGAGTCAAAACTCGACATCCCATAAGAAAAGGGAGCGCCATACCTGTTTTGGATAGAGGGAATAGTGGTCAAATTAATCGAAGGGATTGTTCCACTACCCAAAGTAGTGGGTGTTTGGACAGTTGTAGTCATGACAGGTGGAGGTGGGGGAGGAGGTACAACACCCCCTTTTGTGGCAGCCAAGATGGGAGTATAAGGACTCCCGGAAGAAGTAGCACTAGTTGCTTCCATCACCGCTCATCGAATAAACTGTCATTTAGGTGAATTCACCTCAGGAGGGACTATGTGAATTATAAGCGACACCGATAAGTCAGTGATAAAAGGCTTTGCTGGCCTGAAACCTTCAATATCGGGTTCAGAAACAATGGATTCCTCTAGTGCAGGAAATTCTTCTTGGGGAGATGGCTCAAGCACAGTTTCTTGTGGCCCGATAGCTTTGAATGAGCCTTCTTGATATATCCTACACCTCAACGGTGGCAGAGGTGGCTCCAAATTAACCAGTGGCAGGCCCTGACTCCTATGCAAATGGTGGAGTTGTTCATCTTCCACCTTGTGAAATGATCATCCGACATTGTAAGGTTGAGCTAGCATGAAAAATAGAGAAAACACAAAATTTTTCCTAATGGTAAATCAAGAAAACAACTAACTAGAAGGAAGAACAATTATTCCAATCGACGCTAGAGAAACTTACCGATGCAAGTGTAACTAGAACACGGAAACACCCTCCAGGTATACTCTACAAAGCATGATCCGACATCTACCCTGGGTACCATGGTATACCCCCACTATCACTCGTGTAAGTCCCTAAGAACATGTAACTAGGTTTCCAACTCGCATTCAGTCACCAGGAGGTTACAGTCGATATTCGGGTTGATCGTAATGAACAGGATAACAAAGTTTGAAGCCTTTCAAGGGTACCAAAGGAAAATGGTCCAGAAGAAAATTGAGGATCTTGAATGGATTCGAAGTCCACAAGGCTCCGTAGTCAAATGTGATTAGTGTAATTCCCAAGAATGACCCTCAATATACGTTCCCCACTACGCTTGGTATGGCTTTGGAGGGGTTATCTCCTCTACCTTTCCTTACACAACCTCATGATTATCCCTTCTGTTAGAGGGGGGTCCCGACTGACTCTTAAGATACTAGACTCCAACACTCCCTATCACAGACTCTTATGTTTGTTTAGGCAGCCTTGAATATTTTCCTCTCCACACCTATTTCAAGGCCCTAGGGCCTAGACTACTTGGTGAACCCTACAAACAAAAGTCTAATTGATTTTAAGTGTTAAACGTTGATTTTAATTGTCTTGATTTACTCAAAAGGGTACAGACATGCAACTTATGGTGTTTACAAGAGACGAAAGAGAAGAAAGACTTTAAAGCATTTGTGCAAAAGAAAACTAGATTCTTCAAATTGAAAGAAATGACTTTTAAATCTTTGTAAATGCAAACTTTTCGAATTAGTATTCCAAGATCCTATAATGCAAAGAGTTTCTTAGAATGCACTTTTGATTTTACAATGTAAATGAAAACTACTAAACTTTCAGGAAAAAAGAAAAAAAGAACTTTCAAAAAGAACATTTTTCTTTTGTAAAAAACAACCTATGGTACAACTACCAAATTAAATGCATAACCAGATGCAACATTTTTTTTTTGAAATGCTTAGAAAATAAAAAACACAAGTAAAATATCTTTTTTGTTTTTTAAAGCATAAACAAGGCAAGAAGAAAAAAAAACCAATACTAACACAGACCCTAAACCACTGCTTCACCATAGGGATTCATCGGAATCCAAAGGAGGATCTAATGCTTAAAATTTCACCTTAAACCTCTCAAGAAAACAAAATAAAATAAACAAACAAAAAGAGTTCTTTACAAAGAACAAGATAAACCGAATCTTTAACCCAACCAAAGACCGTTAACAGAGACCCTGAAGAGTTCAAGAAGGCCTGAGAAGCACAAAACTTCTTGTCAGGAAAGAAAAAAACATTTTTAAAAACCTTCCAAAACACAGAGACGCAGGTTGTGCACAAGAACCCTGCGTATTTACATGGGCTTTATACTATGTATACTACGTATGTATGCAGTCTATACTAAGGACATGCGCATACACCTCTGTAAATTTTCAAAAAGAAAAAGGCTTGGATAATTGACTAGGAAGGGAAGGTTGGTAGACACTTGGAAGGTGAGCATAGACCCTAAACTGACTCAGTAAACTTGGAAAACTAAAAAATAAATTGAAAAAACTGAATCAAACCAAAATATCCCACTAAGACCCTAGATATACTCCCCATTGGAGTCACCAATTCTGCTACAGGGAAAACCCCCCTATATTGGGTCTAGGTACAGGCAGACCATTGACTTCCCTTAAAATATTGTTCTACCCTTAAGCTACCCCAAAACTATCTAAATGAAATGATGAGAGAGAGGAAAGAGGGTCAATGGGTTCACCTTTAGTCCTTGTGGTTGGAGCAGACCTCTTTCACTTGTTGCAGCCTCCTAGATTGTGGGTCTCTTCCCAAAGTTGACCTGCAAAAGCTTAGGAAAACAATGCTACAACACATGCAATATATACTTATTGCTTTCAAGGTTTAGATATAGATATAAATGCGTAAATCAATAAAAGCATACACATATAAGATTTTGGGACAAGGACGAACTCTTTTATTAAGTTTTAATACAAAAATGATTACAACCTTTGTCAGCAATCGCTCCACGAACTAGGTCTGGGATCCTCTATCGTGGCTCCAAGTGCATCAATCCCGCACTAGCTTCTCACAACCAACTTATAACTTAGGAAAGGAGAAAGGGTTGCATAAGGAGAAAGGGTTGGAGTGGAATGTTGAAGCCAAAACGCAGAATATGATGCAAAACTTGGGATAAGAAGGGGAAGGGATTTTGGTAGAATTTTCTTATTCTCCTTCTTTTGTTGTCAAATGGCACCCAATACCTCTTTTTGTATGAGAAAAATATGGTTATTCGGTTTGGGGACGGGCTACAAGGGGTAAAATGGTTAGGAAACCATTGATAGCCCATAAACTTTGTCGAATTCCTTGCAATTTTTGGAGGTAAATGTAGGATAACTAGAATGCAACTCGCGTATGTATGCGGGCTAACTAGCATGCAACACGCATGTGTATGTGGGCTATTAGTGCAGCAGGGTGCATACACTATCCAAAAAATAGTTTTTTAAGAAGCAGCCTCAACAGTGTTTTGGAAAAGTATGTAAGTGAAAAGGCCAATGTCTTCTATGCATAGGAAAGGAATTTTTGGACTAAAACATAGAGGGGTTAGGATCGGATCCTAACACCCTGTTCCCATTTTTACCTTAATTATGTCAAAACATTTTCTAGAATTTCATAATTATATTGGCCCCAAAATGCAAATATAGGACATATTAGAACTTTATATGGTTCACATTCTTAGTAGAGAATGTCGAGGAAACAATGTTCGAATAATCAATCTCTATGATATTATTAATATTTTCAAATATATATCAACCCTGTGGTTATTTTTAATACATAATTTTTCATGTTAAAAAATGCTAGCTTGACTAGTAAAATACCAACAAAATGTACAAGAAAACACAAATCATGAAAATTATACCATAATGCCTTGCTTGAAATTTACCCCAGATAAACTTGAAATGTCAATTTTTTTTTTAACTTTCTATTCGTATTGGTGTTGTTTTATCATGGTTTCCACCAGGGAAAATTTTAGGGGCTAAATTTCTCCCATGGGTTAATTTTCCATGTTTTTTTCCCAAAAAAATATTCGTCATTCTAAAAATTATTTGCCCAAATTCTACAGGACAAAATTATTTTACCTTAAAATCCCCAAAATATTATAAAAACTATATAAAATCCTTAGAAATTTGAATATTTTAACAAAAATATCGCCAAACATTTATAGTTGAGATATAAAGGACTAGTAAGATTCACCAAGGTTTCTACATTTCAAAATAAATTTCCATCCTTATAATTATCCTTGGTTTCCACACCATTCATCAAGTTTGAAAGGGACTTTCAAGTTTCATAATTGCTTAAACATGTTTCGTATGGGAGAAACCCATTTAAATTCACCCAAACATATGTTTCTTCTAACAAAAAACAATCCAACAAAGAGTAAATTTTGTAATTTTAGAAGCTATTACATTATTTAACAATCAATGATTTTGTCAAGATCACATGGTATATTATCTTTGAAAGATATAACCATAGAAAGTAGTTTACGGATATTTCTAGATGATTAACTGAATTTTTGAAAGCTATATCCATAAAAAGTAGTTTACAGATATTTCTAGATGATTAACTGAATTGACATATGATAGGAATATAATAAACAACTTTATAGACTTCTTGCTAAAAATGAATAGACATGTACTTGATTTCTAAACTCTAGATTGTATCATTGTATCATGTTGAGGATCGTCACTTTTATTCTTTGAACGATTTGCATTTGGATGCTCCTAAGATTTGTTATGGCATCCTAGGATATGAAACAATGAAGTTTGAACATACAATGAAAAAGCATTTTCTTTTGGTTGTCATTGATGTCAACCCTTGAAAAAAGTTCAGTAGCAAATCCTGGTAGCACAAAGTTTTGGGTAATGGACCCAAGTTTGTTTGATGTATAATTGTATGAGTTTTGATATATTTGTAGGAAAGACTATTCTAGATGGATAGTACATGTAATTCCATTTCCAGTGGTATCTGGAACGTCACATAACTCCTCACGGTTAGAGAGTTATGGCCATGTGAAGTTGGAGAACCCTCATGAGTCATCTAGAAGCCCCAAAAGGTCAAAGTAGTCAAAGTGGTTGCAAAGAAGAAATTATTTAAATAATAAAGTGAAGTGATGAGTGTACTATAAGTCAAAGTGGATACAAAAGAAATTATTTAAATAGTAAAGTTAATGGAGAAATTACTAAGTGGACAAGTGGTTAGAAGTGGGTTAGCCCTAAAATAAGGAAAGTGGGTTAACATGGTTAGAAGGAAATTTAAATAATAAAGTGAAGTGATGAGTGTACTATAATTAAAAGTGGAGACAAAAGAAATTATGTAAATAATAAAGTTAATGGAGAAATTACTAAGTGGACAAGTGGTTAGAAGTGGGTTAGCCCTAAAATAAGGAAAGTGGGTTAAGATGGTTAGAAGGTAATTTAAATAATAAAGTGAAGTGATGAGTGTACTATAAGTCAAAGT
>SNQJ01S0057239.1:11639-21850 GCA_010110895.2 Picea sitchensis
GGCGGTTGGACAAGGCAAGGACAGGTGGTTGTAGCCACCTTCTGATTGTAGTCGAAGAACATAGGGGGTTGTAGCCTCCTTCTGGTTGTATCTAGAGAATTGGGGAGTTGGATCTTCCCTCAGGTTGTAACCTGAGAAACTAGGGGGTTGTATCCTCCTTCTGGTTGTAGGCAGAGAATTGGGGAGTTGGATCTTCCTTCAGGTTGTAGCCTGAGAAACTAGGGTTTTGAAGCCTCCTTCCAGTTGCAGCTAGAAAATAAAGGAACTTGGTTCTTCCAATGAATGTAATTCTTAAATACATACAAGAAAAAACATTACGTGGTTTTCTTCTGCTTTGGGTTTCCACGTAAAAACACTAGTGTAATGTGTATGTGTATGATTGATCATTTTTTCATTGTTTATTTACTCTGCAACTATTGGATGATAATGGTACATTGATATAACACTTGCATTTTGTGGTTAAAAAGAATTATTTCTCTATCACTAATTCACCCCGCTTCTTAGTAATCCAACACTTATTCGGTTATGTGACTAGTTTTCATGATGTCTAAAACAAATTTTGTATTATCATAATGGGGAAGCTTATTGATTATTTAAATGTGGATCAAATATATTGATTGATTATATACTATTCTTTGGAAATATTAGACATGGTGTAAAAAGTGATCAAGGAAAACAATTTTCTTATTGACTTCTTACAAATAAACAAATATTCCAACTGAGCACTTGTTACTATCTATATGCTTAGTAGTCCATGAGAGGTTGTAGACTGAGTAGTCCATTAAGTACTAATTGAAGGAGCTTGAAAATATAGTTAACCATTGACTATTATCCACCTTTTAATAAGAAATGACTTAAATTACAATGAAGAGGTACCATGAGAAACATTTATAGAAGTATGACTTTCAATAAGCTTAGTTGATCCTCGTGTATCATAGTCAAAAGAAGGACAAGGTTGAAAAATTAACCAATGGATATTTGGGGCCTATGCTCTACCAAACCTCTGCACATTATAATATAATTAATTAGATAATCAACCAATTATTAGTATATGTATCCTAAATGATAAAAGGTAGAGGAAAAAACAGAATAACACATCATAACTTATTAATGTATAAAAAATCATAACACATCTAGAAGTACATAATTGTAACTCATTCCCAAAGTAAATAATGGAAACTAGGGCCCAAAGTACAAAATGGAAACTAGGGCCCAAAGTACTACAAAATCCACATGGTGTAAATGACAAATGGAGGCAATCATTATTTCTCACCACCCTTAGCACTGCTAGAGGCATAGATCCAAAAGTGATATTTCTCTTCTTTGTGCTTGAGAAACCTCGAGGTTGCCAATGTCTAAGGATTGTTATGCATTTCTATAGACTGGAAACAAAACAACAATTTATAGGTTACTTTTCATAATTTCAAATATCAACAAACTTGCAAAATAAAATTTCACAATTCAATAAAACAAAAACTCACCACAAATATGAAAACTCGTGTATGTGATGTCATTTTCTTGGACCCAAACCTATCTATAATGACTCCCTACAAAAATGTGATGTCCTCCTCCTCGACCCAAACCTCTCTAAATGTTTTCCTACAAAAGTTGCAAACAATCAATATGGATTAATGGATGAATTGTTGTAAACACATGAACATTCTTATGGGAGCAAGGAATATAAACATAAATTACATAAAACCATTGATACAAAAGTGAAAATCAACGTTGAACTTTATACAATATGATTATTAACATATATGTAATGTACAACATTGGACAAAAGTCCATTGACATGAAGAGACATGAAAAAGCATTGGGATATGTGAAGTGCCAACATCACCACATAGAACTTATAGAAATCACAATGTGGAAAGAAGTTGGAATCTCATCAAAGTTGGGAATTCAAACCCAATCTTTTGTACAATTGGTATTTTTATAAATCAACAAAAAGATAAGGCAACAATAGAAAATTAGCACTACATAGATCACAAGTAGCCATGCTAGGATACAAGATGAGGAGGATGAAATGTTATGGTTTGAAAAATCCTTTGGGAGGTTTCTATACTCCAAAATTATGTTATAAAGCCTTTAGTGAAGGAGTAGTTGTAGTGGAGCCATTATGGTGGTGGAATAAGGCGTGGAAACTAAACTATCCACTAAAGGATCATATTTTCATGTGGCTAGCCTTAAAGAATAAGGTTCCTTGGGAAAACTTGTAAAAAATGAATAAACAAGGTTTGGGTAGGTGTCCTTTATGCAAAGTAAGTGATGAACAAATCTACCACTTTCTTATATTATGTTCATATACTTCATAGGTTTGTATAGAGTTAGATAAATTAGTAGGATATAAGAAAGGTTGGAAGGGTAACATAGTAGAAGAATGTCTTAGAAGGTGGTGTGGAATTCCAACTTTTAAAAAGGCTAAGGCATTGTCTATTATTACTACTTGCATTGTCTATTATTACTACTTGGGTAATTTGGCTTGCCATAATAGCTTATTTGAAGAAAAATAAATTCTTCCCCTTCGTGTGCCATGCAAAGTATAAATATTCTCAATTGTTTCCCTCAACTAAAATTCTTAAACTTATTAGAGGAAATTTGCTCCAAAAATGGGTCTTATAATAAAAACAATGTTTGTTGAGTTGGAAATCGAATAACCAATAGAATTTCAAAGAATTGATTCAACCATAATAGTTGGTTTGGACATATAAAATTCAAGTATGATTATGTGTTATGTTTCTATTTGAGAATATTTAACCATGTGTACACCTTGACTTAGTTAATATATTGGTGAGATCGTCTCGAGATATGTTCAATATCTTTGAAATACTCAATACTTAATATTTTATATTATTAGTACTTTTGTTATTATAGTATGATATTTATTATCATTTATTTATTATATTTTCATTATCGTTATATATCAATAATAATGTGTGCTTCCGTTATATATTAATAATGTATTGTTATTATTAGGGGCGGCAGGTGCCCAGGGGGGGTCATATATGACCTCGATGGAAGCCAACGCATAAGATTTTCTTGGGGGATTTGATATAAGAAAAACAATCAAGTGGAATCTTTGGAAACATACATGGGGATGACTTTGATAAAAATAGATAAAGCTATCAGTGTCATCATCATTGAAGAATTGGAATTGATAATAAAAGGTATGAGGCGGATCAATCACAACCCACAACCTAATCTGCAAAGAATCTACCACAAAATCGGGATAGAGGAGCACAATTTCCTCTCTGTGGAATAATTTCATATTCTAGAACATCAAAATAGGGAGGTCGATGTTTTAACCAAGAACACCAAGCATCTGAATCAAGGTATCCTAAAGGAAAATGATGTATCATCTTTTCATTTTCTACCTTAGGTTAATGGATAAAAGAGAAAAAATCATTCTTTTAACCAAAACAATGATTTGGGGGGTGATGTGACCTCCCCCCCCCAATCGATGAACTTTATGATCTCCTTGAAACATATATCTCTATCGACACATGCTTCGCGTCATCTCCACAAGCCTCTCTCCCCACCTGGAAATCATCTTTGTTCTCTTGTGTTTCAACATTTAAAATCCCCCCCCTTGTTTGCAGGTCATATGTGGGATTCTCACTCCCATTGACGTCACAGTGGAATGTCCATTCCCTCCCAAAAGTCATCTAGACCCAATTCGTATGAGAAGCATCCTATGGATTTTAAACCTCAACTTTCAATCCCAACACTTCCCTTCATCATTGCAGGCACTCCAATGGATACTTGCGTGTGTTTTTATGGGTGTATCTTACAAGCTGTTAAATTTTGCAATTTTCTAGAAGGTGGGCATAGTAAGCCTTGCAAACTCCAATTTCTCTCCTTCTCTTTATGTCTGACATTATTGTCACACTCGTAGTAGGTTTTGGCCTTCTTGTTAATCCTCTGTCAACATCATGTGGCATAGGAGTCAACCCATATGCAATTGTTGCAGCTGTGAATTGGAGGCAATGAAAGGAAAAATGAAGTTACAACATCAAGAGATCATCAAACTATGAGAGTCTCATTCCGAGCAAGAGCAAAAAATGCAAGACAAGGAAGAAAAACAAGAGAAGGAATAGGTCATAGTGCTTAGAGAAGTAAATAGACATACTGATCAAATTTGATCCATGGATAAAGAAATTCATGATAGTCGACTTGGAAATCCTATGCAGTGTGAAGCAACTATCTCATAAGGATCACATGCCTCTTGTGAGGTAATTCAATCGTTGAACCCACAACCAACACTCAACAATCAGGGAAAGTATCAAGCAATAGTGGATACATAATTGAAACTCTATTAATCAAGTTTATGCATTGTAAATGTATTTTTGCTCTTCTCTTATGGAAGACTACAAACTTCGTAGAAAAGTCTCTTATTTGTAAAAACCCTAAAGGATATTAGTTAGTTGATGATGTACATTCCCTCTATTTTGAAGAACATTAATAAACAAAAAGAAATTTTGTAACTTCTGATTTAGCTGTCCCTTTTATAATACAAACTTAAACAAATAATGTATTGTTATTATTATACTATATCATATATTTATTATTTTGTAATATTATATAATTATTGTATAATATTTTATAATACAAAATTAAAAAAAAATAATGTATTGTTATTATTATATTATATCATATATTTATTATTTTGTAATATTGTATAATTATTGTATAATATTCAACTAGTAGTTATAAAATTGTAATATACTTATTAATTTAGTATTATAATTTCTATATAATAATCAATTCACATTAATTATAGTATGTGTTTACTTTTTCATTTTTAATTCATACTACAAATATTTTTTAATACATTTGGCACATTCACATTCTTATTATAATAAAATATAATAAATATTAACTTTTTTTGTATTTCCATTTATAATAGTATTTTATTATAATTATTAATTGATATTATATTATGACTATATTATATATTTAATATTAATATATATTTATTATAAAATTGCAACATTCACATTCTTTAATATATATTATAAATATTTTTTAATATATTTGGCACATTCACATTTATATTATAATATAATAAAATATAATAAATATTGACATTTTTTTATATTTCCATTCATAGTATTATTTTATTATAATTATTAATTGATATTATAATATGACTATATTATAAATTATTATTATGTATATTATTAATATGTTATTTATTCTATTTTCATATTATATATTAATAATAATGATTTATTAAATATTATTTATTATTATTTATTATCTATGCATAAGAATCTAAACTTCTAGTTATTATTTTTAACTCTCATCTATTATTATTATAGTTATTAATTAGTATTTTATTATATATTTTATATTATTATATTATGACTATATTATAAATTATTATTATGTATATTATTATCATATATTAATAATATGTTATTTATTTTATTTTCATATTATATATTAATAATAATCATTTATTAAATAATATTTATTATCATTTATTGTCTATATATGTATAGGAATCTAAACTTCTCATTATTATTTTTAACTCTTCTCTATTATTATTATTATTAACTTTTATTTATTATTATTAAAGAATTTCTATTAATGCCCCCCCACTTCTCATTATTATTTTTAACTCTTCTCTATTATTATTATTATTAACTTTTATTTATTATTATTATTGTAGTTGAAGAAATTAAYAAGTCTAGTTCTTGGGTATATTTTAATAAAACTATTCTAGATGAATCATGTTTATGTAATGTTAGARGGTTATTTTTCTTATAAACTTTAATGTTTTAAAATTMAAARTAGATTTTAAAGGGGAACTGATGATTTTGTAAAATTAATGGACTTAAAGTTGTCACTTAACATGACTTTCATGTGTTTGGAGATTCTCTTGTTATTATTAAAGGATGGAGAGATCCTTATCTTGTGAGGAGGTTATTGTTATAAAAAAACAATTAATAATTGTGTTTTTCCATCACATTATATTTCTACATCTTATTTTGAGGAGGTTATTTTTATCCAATAGTTTATAATTGTGTCTTTCCATCAATTTTTCACAAAATGGAACACAACTCTATTATTACATTCACAACCTATCTTTTAGTTTTTTTTTTTTTTTTCTTTCTTTATGGAATAAACTTATTAAACTTCTAGTCCTTTTGGTTTCTATTAATTAGTGTTGCAACATTACAAGCACTTTAATGGATGTATAAATGGATTATTATTGAATGCATATTTTAGATTGTTGATTGTCGTGTATAAAGTAAAATGGTGAAAGGTAATAGTTAGGGGAAATGATTAGAAGATATATGAATGGTTGTTTAGGTAATTATGATGTAATCAGAGTTAAAGGAGTTATATCTCTTAGATTTTTTTTTTTTTAAGTCTAATAATGCTATTAGAGATATACATAATGTAATTTCATTTCACTTAAAAAAAAATGAAGTTACAAGTTTGTTTTGCTTAGAAAAGAAAAAGAAAAAAAAGAAAGTTGTGATATGGTTTAAATTACTTAGTTTTTCTTTACAACATTGTGGCTACTAGAATCCACAAGCATTGGTTATACTTTAGATAAAATTATTATCTTGGCTCTAAAAACTAGTATCAATGTTTATAATAAATATGCATCATGACTATTATTCATTTTGATTTCACCAAATTCTTGTTGAACCAAATTACATTGAACAACAAAGGCCAAATTACATTGGACAACAAATGCCAAAGGTAGACATAAGTTTTGAACTATGAAATCATTTCCATTTGATGCAAACTTTTTTTTTTACCATGGATTACTACGACAAATGTATTAATATGATCATGACTTTAGAGGCAATTCTTCTTTGACTACACTCATTATAGCACTCATTATAGGAAGGGAAGAGAGGTATGCATGTGATTCCTTGTAGCCTTTAATTAAGTGGCTTCATGGATTGACAATCGGAGAAATGAAGAAGGAAAAGGTAAAAATGGAGTAATGCAATATTCAGCCTTTAATTAAGTGGTTTGATGGATTGACAATAGGAGAAATTAAGAAGGAAAAAGTAAAAATGGAGGAATGCAATATTCAACATTTAATTAAGTTGCTTGATGGATCAACAATAGGATAAATTAAGAAGGAAAAGGTAAAAATGGAAGAATGCAATATTCAAGAATAACCTTTTTAATTCAAAAGAAATTTTAAACAAGTTTTGTAAATCAATCAAGCTACAATGGTGCATGTGATATACATAAATTAATAATTAGTCATTTAGGTAGGCATACATTTGATATGGATTATAAATAACATACATGAACCACTCCTAAGATTTTCATACTACATTTTATGAAAAATTAATTGTTTATTTCTTTTGTAGATGTTTTAAATTAATAATATAATTCTTGTTTTTTTATTGTGAAAAACATGTTAATATTTTATTGAATTTATGTTATATCACTTCTAGAGAACTTAAACAATACAGATCTTCCTAACCTTCAAGTTATCAAAATTATAGTGATCTTAGAACATTTCTCTTCATATTTTGTGAGCACAGAAATAAAATACTAAAGAAATCTAAGTAATCTCTTAAGGTCCAATAAACCAATTCCTATCTCAATAGACTTTAATCATCATCATCATAAATATATTAAAATTTTCATCATCATAATTAATGAAAATTTTATATATGAAATAAAATGTATTCCTTATTACAACTCATTTTTATTCCTAAAGCATATCCTCCGAGCTTTTGTTATGATATCTACAAGTCTATTGGTGGAACAACCATTCCTTAGCCATCACATATTCTCCTTACCAGACAAAGCTCTCCCAACAAAGTAGAAGGCCAGGAAGCCATGCATCTACAACTAGATTGTGAAGTAATTGAGAAAGGGGCATCCTTCGGTGGACAGTCCTTCAGATGGTGTTTCTTTATTTTGGATACCTGGTCATACGGGATCAGGTGAGTCTTTCTTTTCTGCACACTCATATAATATTTGAACTTATTATTATTATTCTTAAGCAAAGCTTTGATTTGACTCTCTTCAGTACTAATTTATGACTGTACTAAATCATAGATGTCTTTATAGCCAAGTACAATATCACGTGACCTCTACACCTATATTCAGGTATTTAACATGTTTAATTTCTATAAATAATAATAGAGTTTGGAATAATTTAGTGTGTAACAAAGGCGTTCAACCAAACGAAGAAATAAAAATTAAGTTTGTGATTATCATTGCAACAGGAAGGAAAAGAGAGCCACGTTCAGAATACTTAATCTGAAAAAAAGGTATTCCTGGGCACGGTTCATGGTTTTCAAGTCAAAGCTTTGAAAACTCTGTAAGCTTTGTTCATATTTTATGAAATAAAAAATGGATATATACATATTAAAACTTACATGATTTTGTAATATGGCTACACAATCTCCGACAACGCCAGCAATTAAGAAATGAGACGATCATCACACCCGACACTCTCTACATTATCCCGCTTATAAAATTTGTAGTGAACCAAATCCTGAGGCAGTGAATGAAAAATTAATTTTTCTGGGCACCAAGCCCGAGATTCACTCATTAAGCTTATACTCTAATTTGCATCATCCGTATTCTCGAAATCGCCTTCATACCTCACTAGATATTTAAGGCCACAGGAATCCACATGAAAGGAGTGAAAGGAATGAAAGAAATCAGAGCAGAATTGTGTGTTTAATCTTCCAGCAGGTTTTTTTTTTAATGGGAAGTGCGAGTTTAGAAGGTTAGAGTTTTGATGGTATTTTTACAGTGCGGAATGAAAGAAATCAGCGCAGAATTGTGTGTTTAATCTTCCAGCAGTTTTGTTTTTCAATAGGGAGAGTTTAGAAGGTTAGAGTTTTGATGGTATTTTTACATTGCAGCACATGATGACATAAAATTCAAATTAGAATGCTATGAAGTTTTTTTATCTTTATTAAATTTGAATTTGAATTTTTATGTTTTTAATTTTTTTTATAAATTAATATATAAAAATCATATATGTATATAAAAGTTATGGTGTTTAAATATCTAAAATTTTAATGTAATTTATGGATATGATTTGATAGTTAATTTTTTTATAAATTGATATATAAAAATCATATATGTGATGTTTAAATATTTAAAATTCTAATGTAATTTATGGATATGATTTAATAGTCAAAAATAACTTTTTATTCTTATAAAACTTTATTCATATTTGAAGTTTTTTTTATTTTTTTTACATTTATGTTAGTTAAGATAATCATTTTTTTTTTAATTTTTATTACATTTATGTTAGGTAAGATGATCATTTAGTTACAATATTACCCAACTTTCAAATCAAAAGATTTGATTTTTGGATACATAGTTTAAGAATGTTTAAGCTAGAAGAAATCCATGTAAAAGGAGTGAAGAAATCATAGAAGACATCTAATTGTGTGTTTAATCTTGTAACAAGTTTTTTAGAGTGTAGAAAATTAAAGTTTAGAAATTTATCTAGTTTTAATTAGACTTTTGATAATTGAAATTAGAGTTATAGATTTTTGATAATTGAAATTATGGTTACATTATGCATAAAAATTATATAATTATGAAACTTTAATCCAATTTTTTTGTATTTTGTTACCTTTTTTTATCTAGGTTCAAAACTTTGGAGTGACATGTTGTGCCTTTTAATGGGTTTATAAGATACTCTTGTTGTTGAGTTTTCAATACTCCCAAAATGCTAGGTCACTCCATGTACTCTCAGAGGATAGATTTTCAATGAAGAAAACTTTGGTGTACTTGTGAAACTTTTATCATACTTGAAATTTTTACATATTTTTTATTAAATTTATGGTAAGAAAATCTTTACAGAATTTTTGGAGACATAGTTTTACTATGCACATAATTTGGATCATCTTAAAATCTAAAAATATCATTTATACATTTATACTTAATCCTTATCATTTATACTTGAAAACAAAATCATTTCAATCCAAGATTAACTTTAAAAAAAAGTGATTAATAACTACAATATATATTCCTTTATTCTTATTATATTATTTTATTGGTATTGGCTTTGTTTAACTGTTCTACTAAATGAATTTTTTCATGAGAATTCTGGGACATAAATCTGCACCAAATCATTATTTTTAGTTGTTTAAAATCTATTTCTGAATGCATAAATTAGTTCAGCATACTTAAAAACCCCTAGAACACTCAGACTATACAGAAATAATCACTCAAATCTGCTGATCTAACAA
>SNQJ01S0057239.1:21944-32030 GCA_010110895.2 Picea sitchensis
CTGGGACATAAATCTGCACCAAATCATTATTTTTAGTTGTTTAAAATCTATTTCTGAATGCATAAATTAGTTCAGCATACTTAAAAACCCCTAGAACACTCAGACTATACAGAAATAATCACTCAAATCTGCTGATCTAACAATTTCTTGTCAATTCCAAGTAAAGATCCCCTAAAAATATCACCTAAAAAGCATCATTTGTTAGAATGATTAAACTACAATATTCTTATAAGTGTATGAAGAAAAACTATGATGATAATTGATTTCTATGTAAAATTTTGATAAAATTTTTGACAATTTCATAATTACAACATTAAAAAAAATTAAAAATTAAAAACACTATTACACTATTAAAAAATTGAATACTCATAAAAACTTATCAAAATTAAAATGATCATTTAGTTATGAAATTAACTCAACTCCAAACTGATAAGGAAAAACAGGATGAACATCTGGGATCTATATTCATATAAAATCAAAAGGAAGCAGTGATGAATATCTACAAATGTATATTCAGAGAGAAACGATGTGTATACATCATGAAAATGTATATTCAGAGAGAAACGATGTGTATACATCATGAATATGCATATGTTGTATTGATTTGATTTGGTTCGAGGACAACGACGACGTCCGAGGCTGTCAAAGTGAAAGAAAAAAAAGGGTAAAGGAAGCGAAGTCCAAGGTAAGTTTGGAGATTATTGATTGATTTATGTGCACGCATATTCACAAATTTCGAGGCGCAAAAGAGGTTTGTTATAGAAGCATATCCCGGACACCACAGCAAAATGTTTATTCTATTCTATTCATATAAAACTAGAGGCATTTGTTTCTCTCCATCAACTCCTGCAAGGGCACGGGAACCGATGGAGAGTGAGTTTTAATGGATTGAATAAACAAAAGGAAGGGCAGTCCGAATTTTACGTGGTTCACTTGGCGAATCCCACGGCGATACACACCCTTTTACCACCTGTCCTCATGCTGTCGTTGAATGGTTGTGGTTGCTGCTTCCTCGTCTCGGGCAATAAAGGCAGAGGAGACTCCATGATTCATCAGTGTTTAATGGTAGTGGAAGGGTAGGGTTAGGGTAACGGTAGGATGCCTCTGACTTGAAAAGACGTCCCTCCAACTCTTTTTCCTTTTTCCATGTGTGTGGATTTCCTGTGATTTTGGTTTGTGTGAGAGGAGGGCAGGCTGAGGTTGAGGCTACCCTCCACTTTGTAGGGTGGCAGCTGGGAAGAGGAACGGGAGGAGGTAGGGAGGAAAATACTTTGTCAGGGGTAGTAGCCTAGTAGGGCCCTTAGCTGGGCAGCCTTCCCAATGCAATGCATAAATCCGGTGGAACGGTAGCGGTTTTTAAGGCGAGTGCGTGCTACTGACGGAGTCTAGTAAGAATGGAGTCCTTTGACCTTTGGTCCTTCCCCTGGTTCTCTATTCATGTAGAGTAAGGGTGCACGGCCTTTCCCCCTGGTATTCAGCTGATTCGATTGTGTATCGTTAGGATTTGCAAAGAAGCGCCCTTCGTTTCCGGACCCTTGAGAGGACTCCTTCCGATTCTGGCGCTCGCTCACTGGAATTGAAGACCGTTCTCTGCAGTCAGTCTAGGTATGCGTTCACCGAAGCAAAACAACATAAAAGGGCTTTTTGGCTCTTCCTGGTTTTTTTGGGTTTTAGGCTGCATTGATTGCTTTTTTATCTTCAGTCCTGGCTGTTTTGTTCATTTTTTCATCCTGATGGGCTCAGGAAATAGGTGCTATAACAGGATTTAGGGATTTTGAAAGAAATGGGGTCGACGAGCAATTGGCTTGCGTTTTCTCTGTCGCCTCAACTGACTGTGGATATGCCAGACTCGACCCAGCCACGGTCGGCCTCTGCTGCTTCTAATCACCGTCGCCATCATAATGATTTCAGCAATGGCGCTGTTCATGATTGTTATGATCTTCATTCGACAGACACTATGCAGATGCCTTTGAGGCCTGATGGCTCACTTTGTATACTGGAGGCACTCGACCGGACGCAGAATAATCAAGGTATAGCCCTTCATCTCCCTTCATCTACGGGGAATATATTTACTTGATTTCAAACTAACTAAGCCCATAATATGCTGTATGTCTTAAGGGAAATACAGAAATGGCTTATCAATGCTCTCCACCCCTTCTAGCTCACATTAGTTCAGATTCTATAGCCGGCTCGTGTTTGTTTTTATTCATACTTGCCATTAGGTCTGAAACTTTTATTTTTTCATTTACTCGTGCTAATCCTGAAAGCTTGGAACATCTTTGTTAGCCCTCCATCTAGCACATATACGGTTCTGTCATGTACTATACTTATTGTGGCTATAATACGGCTTATTGACGTACTGAGAATCTTCCTTGTCCAAATTCTAGAGCAACAAAGTCAATCAATCAGTTAGCCACATTTTATCCTACGACCCACAAGACAAGTGGATCCATTCCACACGGCTGAAAGCAACTTGAATTATGGCCTCCCCACAAATCTGATTCTTGGCCTATCAGATCCGACGGCATATATTCAGCATATATCGCAATCAATGTAGCGCAGCTGGGTGTTTATTGATTGTGTTTTTCTATATGGTTGGCTTCAGCTGAGTTTTCCCTTTCACGGAAGTCTGAGTCCTGACATTTCTGTGATAAAGCAAATGTAGAATGTATAAGCTTGCATGATGTGTTTACTGGCTCAAAATTTTCTTCCATGGTTCTAATTTCCTTCCTGGTTACTTATCAGATTGGCGACTTAAAAGTCTGGAGAACCCTGGAAGCATGGATTCTGAATCAGATGTGCAATCACAGCAGCTGATGAAGTCGGAGCTGTCTATACTAGCCGGGGGCAGCAGTGAACACATGTCTGCATCCATTGGGCGCCATAACAACGTGGACCAAGAGGGCCCAAAGCTGGAGGATTTTCTTGGTGGCGCTTCTCTGGGAGGACACTATAATGATGCGAGAACGGATTCAATCTATGGAAACGCGGATGCCTTCGATGACAAGATGATGGTGACAGGCTTGCGGGATGTTGTGCCAAATTGCTTGAACGGTTTCGATGTCACGGACTCCGAATTGTCGTCCGGCTCCAAGAAAACTGATCAGAACCAGGATCCAGCGAGGAATATTAACCCGATCCAGAACTCCCTCGTACAGGATTCATATGATGAAAACTCGAACGATCAATATATGTTCCAGGATTGCAGCCTCCAGCTTCCTCAGAATTCCGGGGCAAACAATATGATTGGCTTGTCGATGATCAAGACATGGCTGAGGAGCCAACCATGCCCAGATAACAAGATGAACGTGGCTACCAATTCAACCACCCCGACCTCAGCTAAAGATCAATCCCTCGGCAACCTAACAAATATACAATCTTTATCCCTCTCCATGAGCCCAGGCTCTCAGTCCAGCTCACCCTTGGCTCTTCCTGCGCAATACCAGAATACAAACGCTGACAGCTCTTCTTCTGAAAGTAAGAAACGCTCTTTAGAGAAGCAAGGCATTATTGTAGAAGCTACCCCAAGGAAATCCATTGATACGTTTGGCCAGCGCACTTCAATATATCGCGGTGTCACTAGGTATTTGGAACAATTTTTCTTCCGGCTCATTCTAGGCTTACTTCAACATATCTATCATGTTCATATATCTGTTATTTTTTTGGTGGTGGGGGAGAACGGTTGTAAATGTCGATAAATATGTAATGCTGCAGACATAGATGGACTGGGAGGTATGAGGCTCATCTGTGGGACAATAGTTGCAGGAGAGAGGGACAGACTCGAAAGGGTAGACAAGGTGAGCTTTGTAAGATTAAAAATATCTTCTCACATTTTAGTTTCTTTCATGCGACATGATCGTGATGATTTTTGTTACAATGGCTGCATTTTAGTTCGCCATTGTTTGTATTTTATGATGTCCAAGCATACATACATTTACAAAACTAAATAATGAGCTTTTGTGTGGCTATGTCACGTGCATGGGCAATGCTGATCGGTTTGAACATTCTTCAGTCTATTTGGGTAAGAGCAATGTTCTTTCATGGTTTATTAAGAGCTCAGTTTGATTATTTTCCTTATACAGATGGTATACTTGTATGCTCATCAAGATCTACGAGATTCATTGCTTTTAAATGATAACTTGTTCAAAATTCTGACTAAATACATATTTTTACTTGTGTTAGAATTTGGCATTGTACCCAATAAAATTCAGCCATACCAAAAGAAATCTAATCACCTATCTGATGGGAACATTAATTTAAACATTACAGGTGGATATGACAAAGAAGAGAAGGCAGCTAGGGCTTACGATCTTGCAGCTCTGAAATATTGGGGCCCAACAACCACCACAAATTTTCCAGTGCGAATCAATATTTTTCTTTCGTTTCATTCTGTACATGAAAACTGTATAAATCTTCAGAACTAATTAAATGTCTAAGTGCCCCACTTAGAGTTCAATACATACAATCTTTATTCCTTGCTACATATTTTTTGGATATCAACCTGAAATAAAAGACTTACGTTCTTTTGGCAGATTAGCAATTATGAGAAAGAGCTAGAGGAGATGAAGAACATGACAAGGCAGGAATACGTTGCATCTCTCAGAAGGTATGAAAGTTTTATTACTAGTTAAGGTATTGCAATTCTGTAGGGGAGGTATATTTGATAATAATAGCATAAAGCTTATTGAGTAACATAACTCTTGGATATTTGTGCAGAAAGAGCAGCGGATTCTCTAGAGGAGCATCAATGTACCGTGGAGTAACAAGGTTCGGCTTGCCATGTTTCTGAATTGCAGTCAAATGTGTTTTGGAACAATAGTACAATAAGATGTGCAGTAAATTATTCTAAGGCTTACAAGCATAAAGGAACTAAAAATGAAGTATAAATCTGGGACTAACACGAAATGAGATTGATCAAAAGGTACTACAACTCATGACTAAGTTGTCATTTTAGGATTTTCTACCCATCGTTAGTGGAATTGAGAAATCTAGAGCAGAATATATAATAATTACTTCAATCAGAAAACATTATCAGGGTTCAACATAAATTAGTTTTGCAAACCCTTCTTACCTAAAACTTCTAAAAGCTCCATAGACTAATATGCTCTTCTTGTACTTCAAAAGTCCTGTTAGGCGAATTGAATCTTAAATTAATAAAAATTATATTTATAATGTCTGGAATTCCAGAAGAATCTGGAGGGTAGGAATCCAGTGACCATTCAAGGCTTTCCTTCCAGTGGGAGCTAGAAAACCAAAAGTGGCCGTTCAAAATGTTGTAATGTTTTTTGTAGTTTCAGCAAGTGGTTGAAAATTGAACTTCCATGGGATGACTTGACATGTTATAGAATTCTTGGAGACACTTCAAAAAATGACATGGATAAGATTGCCTTTAGATCCCTCAACCATGGGTCAGAAGAAAAAGTTGGAGCACATTCCTTGGTCTCTTTAAAATCGGTAATAGAAATTCCAGAGGCAATTTACTGAATATAGGCAATAGGAAAGTTACAGAATGTGTCCATATAAACACATCTAAGTAGAGGATGGCCCGTAAATAGAAGAAAACAGAACTCCCAGAAGCAGTTTTGGATATTTCTTCCATAACACCACCATAGGAATGGATTTAGAATTTATAAAGAGATTGTTGAGAAAGTAGACAGCTTCCACTGGAAAACATGTTCTCTTTGTTCATGGAGTTTAATAATTTTAATTTACATGAGCAATGCCTGGCTTGTGGCTTAACAGAATCAGATTAGTTAGGGGTTCAGACAATAAATCGTTAATTGACCATTATATGTTCCATGCTTTAGCTGCAAAAGAAAGAAATTGCATTAATCTCCACAAATGACCTAAATAGGTTAATAAAAGAAAGTTGTTCTTGCTGAACAATAAAAGACACAGAGACGAGAGAAAAGGGTTGTTTCTGACCTTACCGTCCAGTAGTGCTCAAAAGGGATCCAATACCGGCAGTTATCTGAAATAACATTTTCAGACAATGATTTGAAAGCCTACCTTTATGAAAAAAGCAATTTACCAGTGGTGGTCAAAGAGTGATTTCACCCTCACCGCCTTATGTCCGAAGGTGCGGCTTCAGTCAGGAAGATCAGTTACCTGCTTCAATATTTATTCCCCATTATAGGTTGCTACTGTGATTCAAGGATGAAACTTTTCATATCAATACAATGCAGACACGATCCCAAAACCTGAATCAAAATGTATCGAATCAAAAGATAATAGGAGGAAAATGATGTCATCCTTTCCGAGGATGTATTTTTAAATTCCAAAGGACGATACGTTAAATGATACAGTGTTCACATACTCATAAGAATTATTAGTCGAAGTTAAATTGTTCACCCTTTAGTATATAATGAAGCTCGTTTTTTCTTTCATCTGAACATTTTCTTGAACTTGCACTGTATATTATATGCACCTACTATTGAAGTTCACTATAAGTTGTTCAGGCTTTCAGTGCTAATAATCGATTTGTATTGAACACGTACCAGACATCACCAACATGGAAGGTGGCAGGCTCGAATAGGAAGAGTTGCTGGGAACAAAGATCTGTATCTGGGAACATTCAGTAAGTTCTATCCTGTTTATGTAAAACCTAGCCTTTTATGGTTTTATGCTTATTTAAGTGTTCTGAGATTCCACAAGCTCTTTACTTGTTAGCAAAATAATTAAAAACCTTTTTAACGAATTGACTTAATTTCATAGGTTCACAGGAAGAGGCAGCTGAAGCCTATGATATCGCTGCCATCAAATTCAGAGGTCTCAATGCTGTGACAAACTTTGACATGAGTAGATACGACGTGAATAGCATACTTGAAAGCAGCACATTACCCATTGGAGGAGCTGCTGCAAAGCGCATCAAGGAAGCAGAGCCATCTGATCCAAGTGTAGATGGTCGTCGTACAGATGACGAAATATGCAGCACAGTCAGTTCACAGATAGCAGACACCTTAACCAGTTACGGCACCGCTGCTTATCCAAATGGGCACGCAGGATGGCCGATAATTGCATTTCAGCAGCAAACAAATCAACATGCAGCAGCTTTATACAATCAGCAAAGGGCTGCAGCTGGATGGTGCAAACAGGAACATAATAATATTCAGAATCATGACCTCCAACTGCACTTTCAATCCAGCACTCAGAATTTTCTCCAGCCATCAATGATGACATCAAATGCTAATACTGTTTTGCATAATCTCATGAACTTGGAATCTTCTGCTCAGCTTGATGGGACTAACAGTAGCTCTAATTCAAGCCTCTTCAGCAACATTTCAGGCAACTTGGCAGGCAACTGTCTGCAGATGGCTAATTCACCTATTCCATCTGGGATAGCAGTATCTGACAGTTCTAGAGCTCCTTTCAGTACTGAAAACGATGGCAGCAGCACAAAAAATTCCGGTTATAATGATAACATGCTATCTAATTCAGACCCTTTTGCAAGGGGCCTATATTACTTATCACAGCATACGCCCAGCCTTGTCAAAGCCAACTACGAAAATGCAGCGTATAACAATTGGATGACACCGGCTGTTCAGACTTTAGCACCAAGGCCTAATCTGACAGTTTGTCATGCTCCCATTTTCACTGTATGGAACGACACATAAGCAGTACAGGCTAGTATCGCATGACCAGTCCTTGGATTAAAGGACTGGATAGCATTCCAAGGAATAAAAGTTGAGTTGATCTTACTGGAATTGTGAAGCGAACCTTGTAACCTATTTTTCTCATACAGGCAATATAATGTACACCTTAGCTCCTACTTTGCTCACATTTTTGAAAGGGCCTAAGGCATTATTGCTATTGGGTTTTTTGTAGTTCGGCAGCTAGCTACTTTTAAGCCTCTCGGGCTTCATTTTCAAGGAACGAAATGTTGAAATTATTGCCTATACAAAGGCACACTAACTCTTACTATTTTATTAGCCTGGCTTAGCCAGCAATATGATCAATGCATCATTGTAAAAAAACACAGCAGTTTTTCTGGATCATTACTTGGCGTTGCATACTTTGTTGTGTAAAAATATCTTCAGAAGTTTCTTTTTTGGGATCACTCAATGTTACATCTTCCAAGTTGATTATAACGAAAAGAGATTAGACTTATATCCTTTTTTTTTTTCGAGTACTTTGCTTTCATTGCAATTTCTCAGGTTCCATTGCAATTTCAAGAAATTCATAGATAAAAGAGCATGGCTGACCTGTAGCGGTATTGTTTGCAATTCCATGCTTTATATATTTACAAATGATATGACACTGCAGCAGAATAATCAGCACAACGCTACTATAACGTATCAATTGATCTTCTATTATCACCCTGTGACATCGGGTGCCATGTTCAAAGCAAGCTCTAACACTATTCAAAAATATAAAACATGGCCTACGGAATCCAATCAGCGAAACCATAAGCTTCTATGCCGAAAACCAATATATAAAATCAACGAGGATTCGTTTGAAGTTAAATCGATGTATATATACACGTGTGCTAGGGTTGGTTCGAGGTCCTACGACAGCGTGCCGTGAGAAATTTGTCCAGGCATCGGGAATAGCTAACCAGAGAATAACATCGCAAAATTCGAAACCACTCATGATCGGATCGAGAAAACCAACGACCCATTAATTCATTACGCTGATAATTACAGAATCCTTCCTCGGATTATTCAAATTATTTTCTCTGCGAGATGAGAAAACGAATGAACCCTTAATTCAATCCGTTGTTAATTAAAGAATCTCTCATTACATTATTCAAATTTTACGACCCATTAATACATTCCCTCGAGAACCAGCGAATCTTTGTACGTTATTCAAAATTTCACTTGCAAATGAATGCATCCAACTACATTATATCACATAAGTGAGATAATAATAATGGAAACTATATATTTTCTTTAAATAAAACTGTTTTTCTCTAAATCCGCTCGGCCTGCGCCATGAATGACTGATCCCGAAAGCAGGATACAAATTTACGTCCATGCTGCCGCTTCTTCGGCGACTGCCCGAACTGTAACTTCATACCGGAAAGCAGCATACAAATGTACGTCCATGCCGCTGCTTCCTCGGCGACTGCCCAAACCATAACTTCGCACACCATGAATAGTTATGAAAGAGCGTCAGACTTCATTACCCGAAAAAATAATTCGCCGGAACCGTAGACATTAAAATATTGTCGGAGAGGATATACATTGAACTCCATCACGACGCAATCCCTGACCCGCAAATTAAAATATTGATATCGTTCAACGCCATTTCGCATGGGCTCTCATGTGATGGCAGCATGGTCTGCTCTGCTGCAAAGGTTTATTCCCTCGGCTCGTAGTGAAACTATTATTGTTTGGGATCCTCGATTTTCAACTATACTGGAAGATTACATTACAGAGACTTTCTCTCTATATGTAGACATAAAGGATATGAATGCCGTCGAAATTTGTGCAGCCATTCATGTTAATTAAGCTTATCATCTTAATTAAGCCCATAGGCCTACACCTATTGACAATGTTAATTAAGTTCGATAGACTTACACATATAGACAATGTGCATAATTAATGATATTTTAATGTAAAAACTTAATTTGATGGTTAGTAATAAAAGATGGAAACCATTGATTGAAGTGTTGGATAGACTTACACATATTGACAATGTGCATAATTAATGATATTTTAATGTAAAAATTTAATTTGATGGCTAGTAATAAAAGATGGAAACCATTGATTGAAGTGTTGGAAGAATGGCATTTCTGTCTATACTTATGGGCGTTCACCATGAAAGAATGCGCAAAGCAGAAAGAATATTTACAAGTAGAAAGTGAAAGGGCTTTCTTCTACAGCCATGTAATTATTCACACGAATATATAGATTTACAATGGTTTACAGTCATGCATAAAAGCATGCACTCGAAAATAGAATAAAACTCTAACTCTGGTAAAAGCGGTAAAAAGCAGAAAAGACTTGCATGTAGTGAGTAATTACTATTTCTAACACTCCCTCTTAATTACGAACGGGATTACATCATCCGCACTACCTATGCCTAAGTGATGTCTCTGATACTCAAATGCAAGTTTTCCTAATGGCTTTGTAAACATATCCGCTA
>SNQJ01S0057239.1:39624-55405 GCA_010110895.2 Picea sitchensis
TATATAAAAAGAATAATTCAAAACATAAAAATTTAAAAGATTATAATGAATTTTATAAACAAACTAATATATAATAATAATAATAATCTATTTTTATGGTCACGATCAGACACCATTTAGAAGGAAATACATGTTCTTAACCATTAGGCCGACATATTATATATGAGAGAGATTTAATAAAAAAAGTTTTGTGTAACTTGAAAAATTATTCTTAAATTTAGATTAATTTAGATTTTTTAAAATAAGTTGATTTCATTCTTCCTTTCAATAATATTAATATATTTTTTTAAGTAAAAAAAAATTAAAGATTTCTATTCAAATAATACATAAAAATACAATTATAGGTATGAGAGGTCTACCAAAAAAATGGAAACCAAACTCTTCCTCTGTATCAATAAGGTTTTTGGAGGGAACAACACATAAACAACACAGAGTATTTAAGCATCCAACCATACATCCGTCCTAGTTGAAAATTATAATACCCGACATAGTTCTATTTCTTCCTAGCTTCTTAGAGTTCTTGCTTTGGCTAGACCAAAGCTTCCTAAGAGGTTTGATTATAGAAAAAAATACAATTTTTTTTATCTATCATGATCACTAATCCGAGTAATAAGGTGGGGAATGAGTGAAACCCAAGGTCTCAATTTCCTTCCAACTAGCATGATCACAACGCTTTCTTGCTAGGCGTCGACTCATGGATCGCTTGCTGGATTCTGGCCCATCTTTGTCCTCTTCAACTTGGATGGGGTGCTCACGGGTTCCCATCTGAACACCTTTATCCTTTGTCTGATGATTCTGAGCAGCCTGAGAATTCGGGGATCTTTCATGGAAATGTATATCATACTGTGCCTTGCAGAAGAGCTTGAACTTTTCTTTTAATACATAAATTGCGTGTCGAGTGGCTTGGTTTTCTATATGTTGTTGGGCAACAACCTACGCCACTATTTCTTTTGTCATCCAATAGACCTCAGCTAAGCAGAAGTATTTTGTCTCCCTTGTCCTTGTTTGGCCTAGGCTAGGAATCCACTCCTTTGTAGTCCAAAGAATGTCCTCATCCCCGATACCCTTTCTTTTTTTCAGGATTGACTCTTCCACCATTTCCATCACTTTTTTTTTCTCCCGTGGAGCAAAGACTATGATACCAATTTATATCCTCACTAGCTTCCTTGCTGCTCTAAAACTAAGTTTGGCGGGATTCTCTGAAGATTGTCTCCCCCTACTCTTTTATTATGGGGACTAGTGCCCGTCGAGGGAGTGGCCTTGTTCTCAGCGAGAACTTTGCATCTTCCCATTTCCATGACTTGGAGAAAAACCCCACTCACTCTTCTCCAAACCCTCCCTGAAGAAAACCAAAAAAAAGGAAGATATGCCTCTATTGTTGAGAGTGGGCCTCTGAAACCTCACCACAAAAGGAAAAGGGAGCAACTCGTCCTAGATGACCTCTTCCAGTTAATATTCCCACCCAAACCAACCTAGGAGGACACACCAAGAATATCAAGGAAACTCGGATAGAAGACCATGACTACTTGAAACTGATTTTTCCTCCTTCTCAACTAGCAAGGGCTCCTTTCCTGCGAAGTTAAGTTGTCTTCCCCCTTCCACTTTTGACCATGATTACCCAAAATGAGTTAGATCGCTCAAGACTTGGGACTGTCATATTTGTTCATTATGGCTCTAGATTAGGTTGGGTATGACAACCTCTTCATACCACCTCCAATCTGTAACGAAACCTCCTCTAGATATTATGGTTGTATTCTCATTAACTCTAACAATGTCTCCCAAAAATAAAATAAAAATTTTGATTGTACTGCTCCACCTTTCTCTGTCGACCATTGATAATTTTCATTGGTGGATGAAACACTTTCAAAATTCGTCCAACCCAACCATCAGCCATCGACCATTTCTATTAGCCAATAAAAACACTCCTCCAACTCGATTGACCTGACCATCGACCATTTATTTGGTGACATGGCATGACATGTGGATGTTGATGTGGCATGACACATAGACTCTAACATGGCACTTTGGTTTATGTGGCATGACATGGATGTTGATGTGTCATGAAACGTGGATGCTGAAATGGCATGAAACGTGGATGCTAACGTGGCATGACACGTGGATTTTGACGTGGCATGACATGTCATCACCCTCTTTCCTTCATTTTCGATCGACGATTTATGTTGGATGAAACAAACACCTCGCCGATTCGACCGACCCCAACCATCATCCATCGGTTGTCGACACTTTATCTTACTCGATTTGAACACTTTGCTAGACTAGCTGACTCGACTGTCGGTCGTTGGCAGTTTCCATTGGTGACTAAAAAACTTTACAAATCCGATCGACTCGACCATCGACTATTTCCGTTGGCGGATAAATCACTTCGCCAATCCGGCTAACCTGACCATCAATCGTCAATGATTTCCCTTGGAAAAATCCAACACTTAGAAATTTTCAACCAGAACCTCGATGAATCTAGGCCATCAATCTTCCATCCCGAATTATCGTATTTGTTAATTCGTCGAACTTTTCCCAACTCTACCGATGAATCTCAACCATCGAGTTTAAGCTCTGAAAGAAAATTATGATTATCGATCGAATCCAACTTCCTAGAGGCCGAAAATGAATCCAGACCATTGATTTGATCCATTTATTAAACAATCAAAAATGAATCTTGACCATCGATTTGATCCTTTTTCCAAATGGCAAAAAATGAATCTTGGCCCTTGATCTGCCAGACCTTAGCAACCTCTAAAATTCTTCTAAATTTGTAAATTTATCAAATTGAATCTGAGACGTTCATCTCTAGATCAAACACAATCTCGACCATTGATTATTCAAACTCTCCAAGCTCTGTCGGCCTCCATTAAAATTCAAATTTCGACCTTGCATGGAGAATCTAACTTTGCAATTTAGCTAATCGACGCCATTAAACATCTCAAATAGTTATGAGGAAATTATATCTTGAATTTTTCTCACGAATTTGGGGATTTCTCTCTGGTTATCACCATTTTCCCCCGAATTCATCATAGATTGAAATTTGTGACAACGAATTTTCCCAAATTTGCACTGGTTCTTGGCCCATACAGGTCTATTGTTGAATTTAAGCTCTAAGACCACTCTGGAATGTACCTATCCCCCCGATGGGTCACATCACTACTAAAATGGCCCAATAAAAATTCTGGATACCCATTCTAAATGCAGAAATAATGCAAATGACATTCAAATTCATGCAGCTGCCCATACTAATTAAAAACGTAATTGCAATTGCTTTTTTGTGCAGAGCAGCAACTAAATAACATACAACGACATTCAACCACATAAATAAGGATTTAAATGCATCATCATGCTCACAACAAGCAACAATAGCAAAGATAAATCAGAGTACAATGCACAACAATATATTTATTAGTATTTAACACAAGTCAACACAATATATAAGAACACTTATATGAAATATGCAACACACTGCAGAGGACATACGTTCCTCCCAACTGTAGACCTTTTGTTCTAGTTCTCAACATCAAGTCACCCCGATTTGGGGCTATGAATCCACAAGAGGCGGTGGTCCTTAAATATGGATAATGTGCCCCTCTCAACAATCAAACTCACAACTAATTCGAGTTCACCAGATCTCTTCCCCTCAACTTGCACAACCCAAGGAATGTAATCCTCCTTCACTTCTCACAATCCCTCAGGCCTTTCCACTCCCCTCTAGGGCTTCCAACATAGGTTGGACATGAAATCTACTTGTTGGGACCTCAATAATTCTATAGTTGCAAACACATGTTCGTCCAAGAAAAAAACACGTGCTTCCTTGAAAAATTATGAACAACACGTTACTCCCAAGAACACAACCTCTTTCTCCACGAAATTTCAACTCTAAACAATGTCCAAACTTTCCCACAACAATTGTCTTCAAGCTTCAACACTCATAAATTCTTTGTTGTCCAGAAAAATTCATGTAAAAATAATTTTCCATGCAAAAACATGAATGTGCAATTCTAGTCTCCTAACCATACAATTTTTCTCTCTTTCTCTTACTTGATTCACTTGCACTCTTCCTCGAGATGATTGTACTCAACCCCCATGCTCTCAATAACTATGGGATGTGACTCTCACACCCACCCTCTTACATGAACCCAATGATTGGACTCTAGAAATAATCTAGGTGGATATCGGTGGAGACCCACCTATTCCAACTGGCTGAAAACAGTCTTCTGGCAACTTACTATTTTTAGCATTTTTTCAGTTCCCAAACTTCTGGGGCCATTTTGAGGGCCTAAATGAAGTTTTTTCAAGATCGAGCACCTCAGTCATAACCAAAGGCCTTTATTGGGCCCCCAAAATGAATCTCCTCAATGACACCTTTCCAACGAGCTATCATGCACCCCAAATAGAGATCATATGCCAAAGTTACGCCCTCGGGAAGTTGATACACCAAACTACCCAAAATGGGGTCCAAAAAATTGTTGGTTTTTCATATTTCGGGGTTAGGGTTTTGGATTTTMTTTATGTTAAAAATTCCTTTATATCTTCATTGTAATCATATTCTTGCCAATGTGAGTAGCCGTCACAACTCTTCTCAAAGATAAGTTGCCACCATTCTAGYAAGTCTTTCACTCTGCATTTCTACAGTTTTGTACATTTCGCTCATTAATAGAAATTGTGTATTACTGTATCTCTATGTTTATGGTTSCATATCTGATATATTTTTGTTATATCATTGAATATMTGAGATATATTTGTACATTTATTTATTATATCTCCACTCTCATTTCGTGCCGAAAATAATCTGAATCAGTGGTATCAGAGAAATATGCTCTTGATCATTTTTGTTTTCAGTGCATGTCCCTGACGAGGTCTGATTATAACAAGTTGGGTCTCGATCTTGTCTCTCTTAAGGATAATCGCTCTCACACGTCGCCTTAAAAACCCTCCATGGAGAAAGAAAATAAAAACTACAGAGCAGTCGATTCTATTAATATGTTGCTTGAGCAAGTTGTCACGCAACAGAGGGACGAAATGATGGAGAATTTTTCCCACATAATTCAACGCTTGTCGATAAAAATTGGTACGTCTTCATCAAGCAACCACTTTGGAGGAACATCGTCTTTCAAGGTACAATTAAATTTTTCTATTCCCGTATTTGAAGGACAGATAGATGCAGATTCCCTAGAAAAATTATTAAATCTGCTAGAAGGTTATTTCTCTGTTCACAATTTTTTCGACAGGGAAAATATCACCTTCACACTCCTTAAGGCTCTCCCCCATTTCAAACATTGGTGGGAAACTTACTGGGAGAAAATTTCCACAGAGGATTCTGGAATATATGGGGCCGATCTCACTTGGGATTTTTTTATGGATGCGGTCAAGGAACAATATTACCCTATGGGTAACTATGAAGACCAGTACATGAGATGGACCACACTGCGTCAAGAGAGGGGACAAGCAGTGTCGAAGTTCACCAATACCTTCCATACCTTGTGCACCAATCTAGGTATCAAATATTCTGAGTGACATTTGGTTCTGAAATATCATGGGGATCTACACAGATACATACAAACTGAAATGGAGTTTCTGGACATCTCATCTCTTGGAGATTCTTATCGATATGCTGTCAAATTCGAACATAAATTTAAGCACCAGAACAAACAAGAGTTCGGGTCTACAAATCTACAACAACCAAATCATGATAAAGACGACGCTAACAAACAACCTTCTGACAACCAGTCCAAGCCACAGGAAAATAAGGGTAATGGAAAGGCGAAGAAGGACACTAGAAAATGGTGTGATTTCCATAAAATCCCCTGGCACAACACTGATGATTGTCTCTCAAAATAGTCATTGGTGGCCGATATCAAAGACAAGGAGCTAAACCCTGATTCAGAATCTAATTCAGAAAATACTAGTAGAAGACAGATCATCGACACAGACCGCACTGCTACTATCGCAACCACAATAATTCAACCTGAAGAACCAATAGATATTGAATAGGGGGAGCACATTTTTCATTCACAAATGTGGGTGAAGGGGACCTTGCTGCATTTTATTGTTGATATCAAAAGCCATAATAACCTCATCTCAGCAAAGGTCGTCAAATAGTTGGGATTGTCAAAAACACCACAGCCACAACCATACAACATCAGGTGGCTTCGCCAGGGACGAGACCTCTGTGTCATCCAATAGTGTTGATTTTCATACGACATCCAACCCTTCAAGGATGAGGTATTATGTGATGCTTCCTTGTTGGATGTTTGTGATGTTCTTTTGGGCCAACCATATATGTGGAAGTGCCATGTTATTTATGAGTCTTGACCCTGTAGTTTCATTGTTACTCTAGGGGGTCATCTCTACAAGATACCAAAGGTAGTTCTGACTATTGTCCCACCTAAATAATGTCGCAGGGTAGTATCTCATAATACAAAATTCAACTTCTTCACAATTTGTTCAAAAGGTGAACAAAAGTTCACTACAACCACTACAGCCTCGGTCCAAGCACCTTATATCCAATAGAAGCAAGTCGAAAAGATTGTAGCAAACCAAAAAGATTCCTTCTGTACACAGTCATCTTATGTATTCAGAATGGTTAAAAAGGTTCAACCCTTCCAGCCACAAGTTTCTGACAACCTTCAACAAGCTAAGCAACACAACTTCTCCAGCAAGGCAAGCAACTCATCAAGATGCAGATTCACCAAACGCGTTTCTCTCTCCCTCGAACACTCAACGGAATGGATACCATTTCTTCCTATGGAGGGATGATTGATCCAGGTGGATATCGGTGGCCACCCACCTATTCCAACTGGCTCAAAATAATCTTCTAGCAACTTACTATTTTTAGCAGTTTTTTGGTTCCTAAACTTCTGGGGCCATTTTGAGGGCCTAAATGAATTTTTTTTGGGATCAAGCACCTCAATGATAGGCAAAGGATCTGCTTGAGCCCCCAAAATGAATCTTCTCGAGGATATGTTTCGAACAAGCTATCGTGTATTCCAAACGAAGATTGTATGCCAAAGTTACGCCCCTAGGAATTTGATACACCAAACTACCCAAAACAAGGTCCACAAAATTGTTGGCTTTTCATCTTTCGGGGTTAGGGTTTTGTATTTTATTTATGTTAAAAAGGCCTTTAGTGCCTCATTGTAATCATATTATTGTGAATTTGATTAGCCGTCACATCTCTTCTCAAAGATAAGTTGTCAGCATTCTAGAGAGTCTTTCACCCAGTATTTCTATAGTTTTGTACATTTCGCTCATTAATAGAAATTGTGTATTATTGTATCTCTGTGTTTATGGTTGCATCTATGATATATTTATGTTATATTATTGAATATATTATATATATTTGTACATTTATTTATTATATCTCCACTCTCATTTCATGTAGAAAATAATCCGGATCAAGAACACTCAATCAAAAAATAAAAGGTTCAGGGTGAGGATAATTTAGAAAGAAATGGGTTTGGATTTAATAAACATGGGTAAACTCTCTCCCCCCCCCTGGACCCCTTCCCTCTCTTGTGGAAACTTAGCCCCTAAATATCCATCTGTGCCCATCTACAACTGACAATACATTTTATTCATTATATTCAACTTACATTATTTACATATTACATCACTTGTCTCTCGACCATATACTACATGTATAATATTCATCACTAGTCCGGGGTTTGAAAATGGGGATGTTACAATAACATTGCTATAGATGTGACTTTATTCTTTCCTTGCTAGCAACAAAAATTTAGAGCTCTAGAAGGAATATTAAGAGACCCTCTCCATCTATTACTTTTGTGTCCTTGGATCATCAATGCCATCTTGATGGGGATTTTGACAGAGATTGTTTTGCAAGAATTAGAGTCCTTGAATTCACTTCTCTACCATTTTATTCAAATTCAAATCTACCTTTTTTGCATACCAAAACTAGTCAAACCAAAATAGAGAATGTAATATGCCAGATATGAAAAGTATGCAGAACATAAATAAAATGCTAGAAATGGCAAAATAATAGTAATATAACCAGAACAACCACCACAATAACATTGCAATGATATAAGAATAACAACGGAAATAACACTTTGATTCTGAGAGCAATGTTCACGGACATCTTCGAGGGGGCAACCTCCAGTCGAGCAAAGATCTATTACAATAATCTCCAAGCTAGGGTTCTCATACCCTCAACTCCTATTTATACTAAATATGTCTATCAAAAGAAGCATCTAGAGGAGGATCCTTCTAGAAGCGGAAGCTTCTATTAGGTCTTCTTACATTTGACTTATTATATTTTATTGCAAGGCCTTATTAATATTTACCTTTATTACATCTGAATATATTGTTTTATCTATGTGCGGGTTAGGACCCTAACATGTCCTCCCCCTTAAAAACAGCCTTGTCCTCAAGGCTTGAGATGTGGAAATTGTTGCAGAATGGTAGTTGGTTCCCAAGTGGCATCTACTGGTGTTGTATCTTTCCACTGGACTAACACTTCCTTGATGGTTCTCTAACATAGGCGACACTCACGTTGGTCCAAAACTACTTGTGGCTGTAGCCAAATGGATCCTTCTTCGACTAACTCGGGAAGGTTGGTTTAAATTTGGCACTTAGTTCCAATCACCTTCTTTAAGCATGAAACATGAAAAACATGATGTAGATTCGAATGAATGGGTAAAGCTAACTGATAGGCCACCTGCCCCGCATGCTTGAGAATAGTATAAGGACCATAAAATTTGGGCGCTAGCTTCTGACAATGCTCGGCCTTGAGGGAATTTTTCTTGTAAGGTTGTAGTTGAAGAAACACCTGATTCCCTTCTGCAAATTGACGTTCAGAGCGACCTTGATCTGCTTGTTTCTTCATGCTATTCTATGCCATGACCAAATTATCTCTGAGGGTATGAAGAATAGCCTCTCGAACTGTAAGTGTTTGGTCAACCGCCTGGACCTTCGAGACACCAGGTAAGTATGAGAGAACTAAAGGTGGCTTTTGTCCATATACCGCTTCAAAAGGAGTCATGCGTGTAGCTGTATGGTTTGGCAATCACCCTCCCGTTTGTCGCTGCATGATTCTTATCCATCGTTTCATACAAGGTTCTATGAGATAGTATGGTCCGACAAGAACTCTTTGATTAATCGCTAGAACACTCTCAAAAAAGAAACTGCATAGCATGCTACCTTATCAAAAGTTCTTCATATTTCCTATATTGCATTCTATTAACTAAGTTTTCATGCACATCAATAATGATGAGCTCCAGTAAAATATTGTGTGCCTCAAGCATTCTACTGCATAATACATTTGTGGCATTAATTATTGATGGAGTGTCATTGATCCTAAAATTCTAGTGATGGTACACAAGATTATTTTTAGGCTGAGACTTTCGATGTTGTAAATTTGGAATTGAATCCCAACTTTCTGAGTGCCCGAGGCACAATAAGTGGCTATATACTCTTCAATAGTCATTTTTCCACCACCTCGAGTCATGAGGTTGACTATGTCACCTCGAAGGGAAAGTCCAATTATGAAATATATATCTTCAACCTCTACCTTTACAGGTTTCCTGTCTAACATGAGTACATAAGCATCGGGTTGCCAATAGTTTATTAGGATTTGCAACAATTGTTTTTAAGCTCTCATGTTGCTTGTTTTGAAAAAAAATCTTAAACCACATCTCTGGATGGCTTCCAGTTCCTCTAGATCATATGCCACTCGATTTTTAATTTCTTCATGCTCTATTTCTTTCCATTAAATCACCATCCTGCAATGTTTTGCTCAAGAACGGGGTTAGAACTTTAAATTTTCACTTTAAACAACCTTCTAGATGGGTAACAGTGACTACATATGTGTATGTATGCAGTTTTCCTTCAAGTCTAGTGTATATAGGGATTCATGTATGCACCCCATGCCAAAGTAGGGTGCACACATTTTCGCCCCCTTTTCAAATTTGATAAAACTAATAAATTTTTAAAAGAAAAAGGAAAGTAAATGGATGAAATTGGAGAGAAGAGGCCTCTTACATAGTCTTGACGATGTATGATTTTGTTGATTGTGGCATTTGTACTCGTCTGCATATATTCAAGGGTAATTTGTACCAAAATGCACTATTTTTGGTAATAATGAAAATGTTATGGTAAAAACTTGTTTTTTTCACTATTTAATTCAATTCTTAACCCACTTAACTATAATTTTTAACCCTTATTATGATTTTTACACATAATGGACTGAATTTCAAGTGTAGACGATGGTTAATGGTGATTTTTTTTCAGGAAGGATGTCATAAATATGTGTTTTTTATCCTTTCATTCCATGCTTGACTCTTTGTAGGTAATGTTATCGCATACTGGCATATAGAGTAGGGAATTTTCTACATTTCATATTGTATATTCAGTGATGTTTATACATCTGACTTAGGGTTGATCCCACTCACTTGTGACATGAAATTTTCTCATTAAATATAAGTGTCTTCTTGTTTTTGGTAGATCCTTTCGTTCATGGGTGCCCTAGATAACACTGTGTTTTCCCTTTCGATGCTCATTCTATAGTATTTCCATAGGCTCGAGAGCTCAGCTTTATCCTACCATGACATTGTGTTGAAATCTCATTTTTCTTCTCAATATATATTTTGGTCATTACCCACAAGGATCTCACATTTTGAGTTAAGTTTTAACAACATTACATATTTACTACTTGCGCTTTTGAGCCTAATTCTTGTTTCAATTTGTTGTTGTTTAGCCTCATTCTTATGCATTCTCATTAGTTGTTAGCCTTGCAATATTTTCCTTTCTGACTTGACACATGTATCCCTAGAGGAAATTTTTTCCCAAGTGTCCATATCATGCACGTGTTTCCTTACATTAAGAATTTGTATGTTCCTTGCACATGGAACTGGTCCTTCCTGCAACACTTGTTTCCTCCATTGTACTATAGTATTCTTTTATTATATTTCAAACTTTCCAATATGAAAAAAGATAAAAATATCAAATAACAAAAAAAGAGGATGGGAAAGAGTCTTCTCTTCATCATTTTGGTAGTATTTGAGTCACCCTTGAAGAAAGAACAAAGTTTTGAGTCTATGTCTCAACAGATTCGGTTTAGTGTGGATTTAGGAAACTGAACTAGTAACATAAAGTTTTTACTCCTCTAACTGGTTATTCTTCGACTCACTATGGATATTTTTTCGATGCCTCATGTGTCACAGACTCATGTCATTATTCATCTTTGAGTCTATGTTTCCCAAGTCACTTTTGTGTCGTTATTTTGTTCAAGGGAAGTTTGTCATGCCCCATATTATTATTATTTAAATAAATAAATAAGAGGAAGAAGAAAGCACAATAATTATCCTAAAGGTATCATTCCCATATCATTATTATATAAATAAATAAATAATATTAAGGGAGTATAATAATAATATGGGGATGATCCCTTTAGGATAATTATGTTCCTTTCTTCTTCTTCTTCTTCTTCTTCTTATTATTATTATTATTATTATTATTTAAATAATAATAATATGGGGCATGGAAAAGTTTCATCATGTGTCAACCTCTCCTCGGAACTATTGACTTTGTATTTCATCCTTCTCGTTGTCAAATACTTCTTAGAATCAACAAGAATCGTTTTCATATACTCATGCTAGTGTGGAAGGTCCTCATTGGCTTCCTATTAGTGGGTCAATTCTTATTAACTACAACACATTGCTCTGATATTTTGACCTAGAGTTGCACCCTGGCCCTATTTACATGATTGATAGGTGACCTTGTGCTGAGCAAAAGACACTTAATCATTGGTCGTTGATTGAATTGTTTCCCTTGTGTTCAACAATAAGAACGGTATTCACACTTTGGGATTCATGTAGTACCTTGTATTCCATTTGACCCCATTGGTGGTTTCCTTGCCTCTGTCATTGGTTTTAATTATTGGCATCTATTTATAGGGTCTTTTTCATGCATTATTCCATCTGGTGCATGGGAGAGACATACTTGGTTGTGGGTCCTTTCAATATTTCATCTGAGTTTTTCCAAGTATTTGGTCTTCTGTTGTTCCTCGTGTTGGATGATGGGGGATTCCATAATTCCCTCCTTCCATTGGATCTTTTCCTATCGACTTTGTCTCATATTTCTCTGGGATAGGGATCTAGAGTATTTATTAACACTTTTGGGTTATTTATATGTATAAATCCTTGGAATTTAATCTATCAATCTAGGAGTTCGTAGACTTTGAAATGAAAGAAAATGAAATGTAGCATCAAAGTCTATTCTATATTATGCTAACAACTAATGTCGGTAAAACACACTTCAAAACGAAATAAATGAAATCACATGACCTATCACTAAAGACATTAATCCAAAAGACAAATAGGCATTCAACCACACAAAAACCAATTCAAATAAACCAAAAGTAAATCTCAAACACCTTAATCTTGCATTCACAAATTTATATCAATATGAACAAGGGCATGGCATACTATGTCAAGATGTGTGGTCTATGCATAAGTGTGTTTTTTAATGAGATCTTTTTTAATAAATGAATACTTAAGATTTCAATGTATGAGGGATTCAAAGTACTTAAAACCAAAAATCAAACCTAAGAACAATGATTAGTTCATTAGCTTGGGTTTCATTGATGGCATGTGTTGCAATCTTTCACTTGAGAAGTGTTCATGCACTCCGAGAGATGATTAACTTGTAAAACTTAATGAATTCTAATTATTGTAGATTAACTTTAATAAACATGAAAATGTAGAGGAAAAATACGATTCGAGATAATATTCAAATCAGTCGACAAAACATGAGTTAAACTCTTTGCAAGTTTCGAGTGACCTAATCCTAAAATTATTAGCTCAGAAAGGTAAGGAATGAAATATATAAACTAAATCAAGCACATAAACTAAAGATGCAAGTTCATATGCATCCAAAGTATTTATCCTTGTGCAATTACGACTCAAGTAGAACATTTTCATTCATATTAACATATTCATTTACTTGGAGTAAATTAGTATAGATCAGAATAAAAATAGTTATTATTCTCTTAAGACCTTCTCTTTATAAATGGATCAAAGTACTCTCTTTCACTTTGAGTGTTCATGTACTTATAACACTAATTAGTTCAGTTCTTAAAGGGTTCCAATAACTATAACAAGTTTAAATACATTAAATTGTATTGACATAAAAGAAAGGCAACAAATTAAATGTTAAACTAAATGAGAATTAAACAAAACATTAGTATGTCTAAGTATGAGATAAACCATAGGCCTATGGCTAGTAAAATAATCTAAATCAAGCTGAAATAACACTGCATACAACAATCAAATCACTATAGTGCATAACCAAAAAGAAATTGCAAACTAAGTTAATGAAATAAAATACAAACTAGCTATGCATTCCAGATTGATGGGCCCTTGCCAATCTGGTAGCGAGCTATATACTTACAATAATGAGATAGAATGAACACCATTAACTAGAATTGGAGTTTGTATTATGAACATAATATCCAATCTACAACACACGCATCAGTTTATATGCATCAAACTATGATAGGAATTAACAACAAATCACACAGGCTCCATAACTTCAATACAATAGATTTTTTGTCTTGATTATCATTACATTACAAAGTAAATCAATATATATATAGGAAGATACCTAAGTGCATAGTTGAGAGTGATCCCTTCAATATCGTAGATCAGAGCATTAGAAATAGTTATGCTAACCATGAGATTAAACCCTCTCTAATCTTATATATCCATTCAGGACAAACGTAGAAATTATGCGAAACAAACAAATCGATCTTCCATCGTGGAACCTTCCATATGGAGCATAGAACAAAATATTTGAACCGTAATTCATTGAATAACTTGAAAATGGGTCGCAACATAAATCTAGGAAAACCTATTTTACAAAACCATTCATAAATTCCTAACAGTGTCTGATTTCGGAAATATGCTTCAGTTATATACAATTTGGACCATCCTCCACAAAACCCATGTTTTGAAATTGTTGGATTCATGTTCATTTTCCTAGAAATCACATCATAAGTTGACTTCCTAGAAACTACTTTTAATTTTGACAAAAATGTTGACCATGATTTGGAGGTTGTCATGTGCGACTTGGATGTGAACCAATGGAAGCATACCATGCTAACATCTAAATCTTAAAAACTCTTGTGGCCATTTGGGTGTGTGCACATATCCTAACCATGGAGGTCAAGTGCAGGAACTAAACACTAGGTACATGAACTAAGATGAACAATTCTTCATTAGTAAATTTATCTTAAAAGCTCATTCTAATCTACTAAGAACTTAGGAAATACAATAAAATAAGCAAGAATTACCTCTAAGTGCTTGTTGACAGGTTTTGGGATTAGAAGCATGGAATTTTGTGATAATATGGCCAGGTTTAGGTATAAAAGTAGGATGTTAGTGGAAAACACATTATTTAATTATGACAAAATGGGAGGCCAACAAGTACCTTGGGGCTTGCAGTCATCAGTGGAAGGCTACCTCACTATTTATAGTGGGAATATACCAATGTCGCATGATCAATAGATTCTATAACTACTAAACATCAACTCATTTATTCTCACTTTCTAGAATGTACTAGGTAACTTGACGCCCATTATCATTATAGGTGGGTTGTCTCACATTTGTCAACAATATACTTCAATGACCAATAATCAAATAGTGTCTCACTATGTTATACTTTAGAACATCTATTCGCATGGTGTAGACTTGTACCATCGACAGTTTGATTTGGAGACCCCAGGTCTATAATAACATCACCTCCTTTATGTTGTTGCTCGAGTTCCATTGGATAGTACCACTTTCTGACATTAGTACTTGTTGTTGTAACATCAAGTTTTGATTCTTGATCACACTTATCTTGGAATCAATCAGTTGAGTGGTCGACCTACATATGGAAACAATTGGTCGAGCCATCGACCACATATTTACATCAGTTCGTTGAGTATTCGACAACCCTTTCGATTAGACATCCGTCGAACAATTGAAGACATTCGATCAATGGATCGATCAACCTAGAAATCGACTACGAGTTGGATGCATGGACATTTGGGTCGAGAATCCTTGTCGAGTTGAACAGACAACATGGATTTGATGGAGTCAACTCTAACCACCGATGGTTATATGTGGACACAATCTTCCCAATTCCATATAATTTGGTTAGATATTTAAGCGATAAATAGCAGACCTGATGGGTTATTATCATCATGTCAATATTGTTGTTGTGTAAAAATTTACAACATGCATTGTGATTTTTTTATCACAATGTGTTGTGGTTAAGTGTTGTAACGATGTCTTTAGACACCACCTATTATATTTGAAACTTATTCCTCTTCGATTATCTAAAATTTTGTTTATTTGTTTCTTATCAGGTTACACCCAATCCCAAACATGGTATTAGAGTTGATGGTTGTGACCTCTTCTATTGTCTGAAAATTGTGTTGAGCCTGATCTATTGTGTGATTGAATATGGGCTAGTGATTTGTAGACTATAACTTGTGGAAAAAGATCTAATATGTTTATATATCAAGGATGGATTCAAATATCAATCTCATAATTTTGAATGTATCAAATTATGCAGTATGGGAACCAAACATGGAAACCCTATTGAAGAGTAAAGGGATGTGGCAATATATGAAGTCTATGATTCTAGATCCAATAAATGATCAGACAAATTTCATTGTTGATGGAAAGAAGGATGAGGTTGTAGGGGTCATCACGACCTATATCTCGCAAGAGATTCATTTTCACATCAATGGAATCGACTACCTGTTGACGGG
>SNQJ01S0057239.1:70664-86513 GCA_010110895.2 Picea sitchensis
TCAAGATACACCATAACAAAGTAAAAATGAGTAGCCTCATAATGCAGTCCCATTATATTAAGTAAAGTATGGATTACATCTAGGGATTATGCCTTTTACATTACTAGAGTTCAAAAGTCTCATAGTCGGGAAAACCTACACATATTATAGTATGGAAAATTATCTTTGCATGGCTATGGTCGTGCTTATTTCTCTGGGACTTCAGCTCATACATCCATTGGAGATGGAAGTGCTATTGTTGCACATGCCAAACTACCTTTAACGGTCAATGATTATGTTTTTTATTTTAAATACTTGTGATGAAAAGATGATAAATATTAAATATACCATTTTCGGCTTGACTCAAAGCATTTTCCTTTTTTTCAGGATCTTGAATTTGTCCAGTTTCATCCTATAGAAATATATGGTGTAGGTTGCCTCATCAATGAAGGTATTGACTTCCTCATTGGATTACATTTGTTTGCAGACTTCATTGTCATTAAATGAAGAATGATGTCCCATGAAATCAATAACATATTAGTTATATAGTATAGAACTTCATAGCATGCTTCTGATTGAATCAATAATGTGAATTTAGACAATGCAAGGCATAACCAAATTTCTTCTCTGGCAAAATATTCTTCTTAAATAGGTTATAGATAATGGAAATGCATATTTGTATTCTTTTATCTATTTTAATACAAGATAAGCATGGTGCACTACTTGGAGTTTCTTTGTTCTTTTCGAGATAGCTTTTCATGCACATGTTGGGAACTTTCTCTTGACTGGATTTCTTGTTCATGGATGAGGATTAGACCCATGAAAACTGGGTGTAATCTTCTGGTCAAATTTAGCATGCTTTAAGGGTTTTTGAGGTGATGTTTCATGGCACATATTATGGGTCTTGAGATATTCTTGGATAAGTTTTTGGATGGTTCCTCTCTCATCTACAAGAGAAGGAAATTTCAGAGAGATAGGGGGGTTAGTTATTTTTGAGGCCTCCCGCTTCTTGCACTTGCACTTCAGTATTCCACATTCTACTCCCTTTCAAGTCAAATTGGACACTTGGTCTGAACAGGATTATTCAATAGTATACAACCCACCCACTGTAATTTAAAAAAAAAATTATTATTTTCCAACATATATACCCTGGATTATGTTCGGTGTTCCCTTCCTTCATTTCAGGGGTATGCTAGTATTACTACATGACCATTACCTAGATTTTGAACCTTTTGTACATTGTTGCAACTATTGCTCCAATACTAGCGCAATCAAATTGGTTGATTGTAACATATATGGGTTCTAACTATGTGTCCATGTCTCAATAGCTTGATAAGAAAACATATATTAGGCCCATGAATTCTCTCCTAACCTTGGCATTATAGAAATAAGGGTTATCTTTGATCAATAATTTTTCCTTTGCTTTGTAGGCCGACTGATCAACATAGCCTCAAACTAGCTATATTCAAGTGCAGATACACGTTCCTTTCAGACATAAAGGTTGGAGTTTGGGGAATATCCCTATTCTGTGGCATGACCCTGGAGGAACAATCCAACCTGGGTGCCTTCATATGGAGGGAGTCCGGAAAAATCAATGCAATGAGTTCACAGGCGCGAAATTGGGCCTTTATATATTTGATTTATTGATACCACATACCACCATGAACAGGCTCATAAATGAACAGGTTCATTCCTCGAGCGTATATGATCAAGCTATATTCATTTTATTTTTTAAAACGTACAGAAGGCGTGGCAATAGCAACGCAAGTTTGTCGCAAGCCATTGATGAGTTTTTACTCTGCTAAGATTTTTCATCTCTATTGCCACGATTTTTCGTCGCACCTTTCTAAGATTTTTCATCGCACGTATGGCATTTGCGTCGGTGGCAAGACCTACAACTCAAAAAATCATGTGAAGTGTTTCCACCAGGGACAATTTTGTTTGTAGTGGATTTTGCAGAGAATTACACATTCGTTGCACAAAAAGAAATACAGAGTGACTATTATCATTCTAATCAAGTCACTGTATTTGTCCACATTCTATATAGACACACTCAACGAAGTCTTGATAACATAGAAAGCACCAATGACAATCGACATGTTATTAAAGAATATCACTTTTATATAAGTAATGATCGAGCACACAAAACACATTATGTACAACATTGTTTTGATAAATTTTATGATTCAATGAAAGAACGTGGGATCAGATTCGATCGACATTGGATATGGTCATATGGATGTGTGGGTCAGTTCAAATATTCACGATCATTCTATTAGTTGTGTCGTCTTCATAAGAAATCAAACATTACACATTGTTGGAATTTCTTTAAGACTAGTCATGGAAAAGGAGAGCATGATGGTGCAGGGGCATGTGTAAAACAAGCACTTCGAACGTATTAGATGAACCCTCATGCCAATCGATTTGAATCCACTGATCAAGTTGTTGAATGGTGAAAATTGGCACTAATCCATGAAAATAATCTGTCAAGGGATGTGAGCATGTGTGTGTGTATATACATGTTACACATGTACACAATATATTTTTATTTACGTGTTCAAATTTATATGATCTTCAATCATGTTCTTGATAGATTTCAAGTTAAAAAGTTCTTGTCTTGTGCAGGTTTTTTTGGTATGTTGGAAACCAAGATGTAAATAGATCAATCCCATATGAATCTCGTACAATACATGGGACGCGAAAAGTGCATTCAGTTAAAACAAAACGCTATCAAAATGTGTTTGCATTAGATAGAAGAAATGAATCTTGTTTTGTTCAGTTTGCATAGAGGACACAAAATCCATAGAGATTTGCAAAAACGAAAATGCAGAATATGTTAAAGCTTGGAGACATATCGAACTTAATATAAAAGGGAAAATGCCACTTGCAATATCAGAGGAGATGGAATCAAATGAAACTATAGTGTAAGTTGATGGCAATAGATTTTCTGATCTTGTTAGAGAAGATAATTTTTATGTTTCAATTGTTTGAAAATATATTTGTTAAATATTTAAAAAACTTGTAGATGTACTTGTAAGTTGGATATATAAAATTTATATATAGTAGATGAGTTTAATGGCACGTGTATGTGTGCTAATCTAACATGAATTTCTTGTTGGAACGTATCAAATTATTTGTAGGAGATGTCTTTGTCGTGGTTGCACCTGTAAACAACATTGAAAACATGAAATATTATTTGATGCGATGCACAAAACAAAAGATGAGGTTATTAGAAGATTTTGATGATAACGGTTTTATATATGAAAGAGGATCCATCGTATTGAAAGGCTATTTTTTCAAGAAACCCATCAAACTGATAGTCATGTTCACTTTCATGACTATCAATCAGATGTCATAAGTTGTCAATATAGTCATTTAGTATGTGCAATGCGCATAAAGTTAATAGAGGTTCAAGCAAGAAAAAAAACAAAAGTTAGAAAATGGAAAATGTCAAAAGTTGATCATGAACGAATAATTGAAGATGACATACCATTACGATTTCTTTAAACAAGTGACATGCATTCCATAATCTTTTATTTTGCATTGAAAGTACATGTATTTATGAATATCTAGGATTCTGGAATCATTTAGTGTAGTTTACTTTCATGGTCCATTCAAATAAGGAACTATATTTTTGATGAATTATAAAGTTTACCGAGCCTTATTTACAATTTTGTTCATAAAACTAGATCTAAATTGGTCAATTCAAAATTATTAAATATTCGCATCCCCATATGTCCTCCAGACCACTTAAGGGATGAAATAACATACTCTGGATTTTCTATCCATGCCCCGAATTTGATCTTGTTTGGTTTTTAATACCATGTTCATTCGAATAAGGTGAGTTTGAATGAAATGTTTGTCATGTACTTTTTTATTTAAAAACACAATTTCACACATATAACTAGATCTCAATTATAATTTATGTCTAGGTTTAAAGGGTTTATATAGTCTCATATAAAGGGTCTCATATCTCACTCAATTATAAACTTGTGCATATAAGTTTAATGAATATTTAGCCAAAAATGAAAGATAACCATGAAGTATAATCCCTAGTTACAACAATTCGAAGTACCAATCACTTATAAAATGACTATCCATATAAAATGAAGTAATTGATCATAATTGTCATTATCCCACCACATGATAGAGAGAACATCATACTTGGGTGTTGTAGATATTTTATTAGATACAATGCAATCATTATGATCTACACAAGACAACCACCTTACATATGACCTGAGCAAGTCCCTCTTAGAAGTAACTAGTAAGTAAGATGAATTATTTTTCTTTAGAATTGACACATTTGTATGACTATATTATTTTAACACTTATATGAGCTAGGATATAGATATCCATTGGTTCAAAAACATGTACCCTAGGAGAGTCCATTCAAATAGACTGCAAGCGATTATTTAAATCTGTTGATAGAATATTATCTTAAACCAACATTACCAAAATATTTGTGTTTGGATATGTCACTAAATTTGGTGATATAGTATGATTACATAGCTTCATTTAATATATGTCCATTTAATTAAAAAAAAAACATATGAAGCATGACACATAGCTTAACCAAAATTTGGCACAATGTATTTCATTATAGTTAATTTTGAAAGTTGTTGAATATATATAAAGATTTGTCTTGAAATACCACTATTTGCAACAACAAAAAATTACCATTTCATGATTTATTTTCTAGAGACAAATTCTTTTCCACTTTTGCTACAAAATTAGAAGTACTTTTATAAGTTGAAAATTGAAAGTTGTCTCAATGCAAGACACAAAATGTAGTTGGTAAGGTGCATTGATTAATGAAGTATAGACAAACCCTCATGGTCTTGTCACCCTTCAAAGATGTTTGTAAAATGAGTTCAATATAGTTGCACATGATATATATGATATTTCAAAATTAATCTTCACCCTTTAGATCTCATATATTTCAAAATTATATAATATTTCCAAATTAAACCCTTGAATTTATATTGAAATGATTTTTTTAATTTCAGCACACTATCATAGAAATATAAATCGTCCTTTCACCATCATAAACAATATAAGAAAAATCAAAGATCAAACAATAAATTGATATTTTGAGTTCCATATATATATACACACACACACACACACTGAAAGTTTGCATAGTTGCAGTAGTTACATAGCCAAATACATAGGTTCCAAAGGCATTTTAGGTGAATAACAAAAACTAAGAGGAAATTAGCATTTAACTCCAAAATTAAGATGGCTTCATTCTGGCAGCAGGGATATGCAGACAAGGAGGAAGAAGACCAACATGCCTGACCACCAAGGAACCAACCTCCAACAACCAATTTGAGGCTTTACAACAACTTCCAGAGAACATGGACGCCCCACAGGTCCATCCTACAGAGAAAGTGCATCAAAACCCATAGAAAGGGAAAGCTTTGGACACCCCAGGTATGGCCCAAACCACTCCTCCACCCAGCTCCAACACCACAGCCACAGAACCCTCATAGATAGAATATGGAGATGCAGAAATGGATTTAGATAAGCAAGATCTGGCGGGAGTGGACCTAGAGCATCTGGAACAAGCTTATCGACACCAGAAACTTTATACAATCCCTTCAGACCAGTTGAAAAAAGTCCACAAGGTATTCCTCAACTCCACAACAGGCTCCACCACCAAATCCAGCTCGGGTTTGGGTATACAAGGAAACACACAGAAATAGCAATGCAAATCTCAGAAAGATGAAAAGAAAAGAGGACAGAAATCAACCAGCAAGCTCATCCAAGAGATAGGACACTTTATGGTCAACTCTGGTCATATCCATATGATATCTAACAGATTTCCCCCCTTCCCCTCCCCATCCTCATCATGAAGATAATATCTTGGAGTATAAGAGGACTTAACGGTCGTAGTAATCAGAAGCTACTACGAGAGATTATCATAGCAGAGAAACCAAACATAATGATTCTTCAAGAAACAAAATGTGCCACTGAAGAGATGGATAAACTTCTCCCTAGCTGCTGGAAGTAAGGGAAAGGTATCTACACTGATGCTATGAGAACAGCATGGGGATTGGCACTTCTTTGGAACCCAATCTTAGTCACCTTGGACAATTTTTTCACAACCAAATGGTCCATCTCTTCCACTTACTGACTCATCCGCTCCAACAAACTTGGATACCTAACAAACGTCTATGGACCAGCCACACCAAGGGACAAAAATGCCTTCTTAAGAAATCTAGAAGGATTATCCATCCTAACTACAGGGAACAAATGGATTCTTAGAGGGGACTTCAATATGATATGCAATCTGGACGAAAAAAGAGGAGGAACACGCTGAATCGAAGCAGAGCCTGGGAAGTTTCAAGGCCTCATTGACATAGACACCCCAAATGGCATCTTCACCTAGAGGAATCAAAGAACTAACACTCATCAGATAACTTGTTGGCTGGACCACTTCCTTCTCTCAGACTCTCTCATGATGGAAGGCACAGCACTGGAAGCGCACGTTCTCGATGTCCATGGATCGGATCATTGGCCCATCCAAATTTGGCTTGACATTCCTACCACTCTAGGACGAAAACCCTTTAGGTTGGAGTGGTTTTGGATCAATCACTCAAACTTTTAACAAAATGCCCACACTTGGTGGTTGGAGGCGTCCATTCCACACAGCTCCAAGATGTACAGATTCTAGCAAAAACTCAAAAACTTCAAGAAGAAGCTCAAGGCCTAGAATAAACGAACCTTTGGTAATATATTTGAAGCCCAAAAGAACCTAATAGAACAAATGGGCATCATACAAAGCCAAATTCACGATCAGGGTATCTCTGAGGATCTCAACACTCAGGAAACAACTATAAACCAAAAGCTGAAGAAAAGGAAATCCCAAGAAGAGATCCTATGGAGGCAAAAGTCTCTCATCCAATGGCTAAAGGAGGGCGATCAAAACACCAAGTTCTTCCACAGGTCTACCATTCAAATAAGACATGCCAACCGCATCACACAACTGATCACAAAAAACCGGCAAACCCTCCACTCTCATGAAGATCTGTAAGCGGATATGATTACCTACTATCAAGATCTCTTGACAGAATCCCAGGGGGACAGATCACAAGCAATAACACAAGTCATGCAAAACATACCCTCCACAATCATAGAGGAACAAAATGCATCTCTGCTATGGCCCATCACACTCGAGGAAGTGGATTAGGCACTCCATGACACCCCTATGGGAAAAGCTCCAAGACCGGATGGTTTCACCTCATACTTTTTTCATCATTGCTAGAAAATGGTCAGGGAGGAGGTTTGGGACATCATTGAAGACTCCAGAGTCTTAGGTCAAGTCCTTCCATCCCTTAACGCCACCTTCCTCACCCTTATTTCCAAAGAAGAGCGAGTAAATCACCCTAAACAGTTTCAACCAATCGCTCTCTGCAATGTCATCTACAATCTCTTAACAAAGGTGATTGCCTGAAGACTCAAGCCTATCCTCCCCTTCATCATTTCACTAGAGAAATCAGGGTACGTGGAAGGAAGGCAAATATTGGAGAGCATCATCCTAGCACATGAAGTGATCCACTATCTATAGAAGACTCTCACTCCAGGTATGGTTTTAAAACTTGACCTTTCCAAAGATTTTGACAATTTAAGTTGGGGCTACATGCGCTCGATGCTCCTAGCCTTCGGATTTGACCCTTTCTGGGTAGATTGGATCCTGAATCTCACCTCCTCAGATTTATTCTCAATCCTCATCAATGGATTCCCTTCTCGCCCCTTCTCTCCCACCCCGGGGATCAGGAAAGGAGATCCTCTGTCCCCGTTCCTCTTCATCATCATGGAAAAAGGTCTTAGCCACTCCATCCAAGATGCTATAGAAAACAAGGCACTGGATGGTTTACCCTTTCATGGCATAGATCCTCCTATCTCTCATAGTCAATTTGTTTATGACACTCTAATGATGGGTTCCCCCATGGTCCAAGAGGCCCAAACAATCTTCTCCATCATTCAAACCTTTTGTGAGGCCTCATGCATGGACATCAATAAGGACAAGTCCCATATATTCTTCTTCAACACCCTATTGTCGATTCAACTCCACATCATATAAATATTGGGTTTCACTCAAAGCTCCCTTCCGTCCAAGTATCTAAGTATCCCCCTCCTTGACAAAGCCCTCAGAAATAGCTCTTGGGAAAGTCTCCTCACCTCCTTTTTGAAAAGACTCTCCTCATGGACCTACCATGCTCTCAATATCCCCAGCCACCTTACCCTTCTCAAGTTCATGTTGCAGGCCTTGCCAATATATACCTTCTCAGCCCTTGTATCTCCAAACTTCGTTCTCAATGCTATCATAACCCTGCAAAGGAACTTTCTCTGGAAGGGGCTCAAAATAGGGAAAAAACTGGCAATGATCAGCTGGGAAAAGCTTTGCAGACCGAAGGCTCAAGGGGGTCTAGGAATAAAATACCCCTCACCTGTGAACAAAGTCCTAAGCGCTAAGATTTGGTGGAGATGGTTGAAGAGGCCTCAAGATCTCTGGGCCAAGTTGTGGAGAAGAAAATACACACCCAACACAACTAACCGAAATCTCATTAGATGGAATAGAGACACCCCAGATTTGGATGACAGCCAAGCATAATCGAATCTTAGTGGTCAACCATTCATTCTAGGAAATCCGTAATGGTCAAACAACCTTCTTCTGGAATGACTCATGGCAACAAATACCTATTCTAGCGCAAGAAGCCTGGGGTGACTCCTTCAGCACCCCGGCTACCCAAGCGGGAATGAAAAAAGTGGCAGATTATTGGAAGGACAACCCTCTGAACTCCACCTTTCATTGTTGGAAATCTACAGGAGAGGACCTTCACATCGAAGTGCATGTGGATATACAACCCTAGCACAACCTGAACAACACCGGGAAAATCCCCATTCTTCCAGGAGATGACATTTCGCGATGGGGACACTCTTCAAGGGGCATGTTCAGCATCCAATAAGCCTATGTCGTCAAGGAAAATCTCAATATCCTTCCCTCTGGGAAAGTTTGGAACAAGATCTTGTCCCTTCAGCATTGACCCAAAATCAATATCTTCCTTTGGTTGGTTGTGCCTGGTAGCATTCTCACTTGGGAAAATCTCATGAAAAGGGGGTTCACTGAGCCATCCATATGTATGTTGTGCATGAAAGAAGCGAAATGGATGAATCATTTGCTAAAAAAATTCCCCTTCAACACCCAAGTTTGGGATCAATGTGCGTCTACCATGCGCACTTCAGGTCACAAATGAGAAAGCATAAGCACAACCATCGAAGAGTGGAGAGATGTGGCATTCTAATCACCTATATTAAACCTCATATGGAAACTGCTCCCCGATTTCATCATATGGAAACTCTGGAAGGAAAGGAATCGCAAAATCTTCAGGAACACTCAACACGATTGGAAACACTACTAGACCCAAAGCTGCACCAACATAATATAAACAATTAGCCTGCAGCATTGGACTGAAACAAATCTCACTTGTCCACCTCAAGAAAAAAGCATCTTGAAAAACTAGAATCTCACTTTAAAGCAAAGTTCACCTACCACTCCTTAGAATCACTTCTTCAGGGACAACCCCTATCATTGGTCCTCTCCTCCTAAGGATTTTATCAAATTGAATTTTGATGGAGCCTCCAAAGGAAAACCAGGTGCAGCAGGTTTCAGCGTGGTCTTTCGAAACCATTAGGGGAGAATTCTACTCATCACCACAGGAATCTTAGGTCATACCACAAACAATGTTGTAGAAATATGGGGGCTCACAAGAGGTTTACAGTTGGCACTTGAACAAAATTTCAATAAACTAATAGTGGAAGGTGATTCGCAAGTGATTCTCAATCTCTTCCGAAAAATCCTGAATGACGTTGATCTAGAAAAAATCTCTCCCTACTGGTGACTATCTTATGGACTCAGAACAATTACAATGCTTATCCGACCCAATCAAGCCCTCATCCCCTCGCATGTGAGACGGAAGGTGAATTAGGTTGCAAACGATCTAGCCAATATTGGAATAGATTCAGAGGGACCAGACCTCCTTTGCCAAGCTTCCATCCACCAAGCACATCCCATCCTCCAGAGATGCAAGGAAAAGGCTCTAGCCATCGACAACTCCCCGGATGGGGTGATAGTGTCGTCCAAATATCAAATGGAAAAGACAGGGGATAGCCAACATGGTACCAACCACGTGATATGTGCATGCCCTCCCCTCCCTCACGTGCCATGCATTTAACACAAAACCATTGTAACCAGAGCTCCATTACTCCTAGTGTGCCTAGCTCTGGCCTCCCATCCCCTCGATGGATCAATTCAATGGCTCAGTCTTTACTCTTCTCGTGTGTGTCCTCTTCCACCAGTGGTATATGCACATTGAACCTCACCAAGCGTCTTCGCAACTTCATTCACATTCGACCGAGTCCTCTAGTAGTCTGCACTCTCCCCTACTGCTCCTCGACTTCCTTAACTTGCTTCATGTGCTTGATTGCCCGCACCACACCTCATTCATGTCGAGACAGCAAGGGAAACGAGGCTCAGATTGAAAACCAAATCAACCGAGCTTGGCTCTCCATCCCCCACTTGCACCCTCCCACAGTTCTTCACCCTCCTCACCAACCTCCTCGGCGTAGTCTGGCCATAGCCTCAGTGGTCTCTTGCCCCTCTCCTCGCCCTATGCATGCAAGATCGAATGGTTTTATCTATTGGGAAATTCTCTGGGTTTCAACCCAGGGCCAATTTCAGACTTGGTCTCTTCTTCATAGCCAGCCCTAGTTGTGCCTCCCAATTCTCCTGCAAATTTGCCCATGAGCCTTCGCCAATCCATTCACCCCCAGCCCAAGCTTTCTACGCCCAAGCTCCAAGTGATGGTTTCAGCACCAGCCATGGGCATCAACAAGCACAACCTCACTCCTACGTAGACTGTGTCTCCTGCACAAAGATACAAGAAGGCCTTGCAATTCCGCAAGGCCTGGTGTTCGAATTGCGAAAGGATTTAGACGACCTCCATTTTCATCTCAAAATATTGGATGGGAAGGGGACACAATTCCTGCAAATTCTCTTAGCCTTGCATGAATCGTGCCACCCCTCAGCTATTGAACCAAATGCATCTGGGAATGAACAACAAATCCTGGTACCATTTGCGCAAAGGAATCCAGAGTAGGATGCAATGCAAGACATGGATCTGACGCTCGAAGCCACCTCCCAGGACATGTGGCCACACTATAAGGCCACAACCTAATTGGCACAGGTGTCTCTCTGCATGGACATCTGGATGTTTAGATTTTATTTTTCCACTTGTCATTATTAGGTTTATATTATCTAGTTTAAATTATGTCAGTCCTAGCACATTGGTTTCCCCCATGGGGCGATGTTACTTTAGTGGTTAGACATTGTCCTATGACTGGTATCTTGATACACTGGTTCTCAACCTTCCAGGCCGGCTGAATTGGTTTCCACTCAGGGCAATTCAGTTACTACAGTCTGGATTAAACTGTTGATGCTGTAATCTTTGTTTTTGAAAGGATTTTTATAGAATCTTAATTACAAAAAAAAAAAACATTTAACTCCAAAATTCAACTCTAAGCCATAGATAAATCTCTTCATACTTGAAAAAAAAAAACATTTCTCAAATTTAAAATTTAAACATTTTAAATAAAATATATCTACAAATTTTAAATAAAAAGTACACATACCATTTTAGATAAATAAAACAAATTGTGATTAAAGAAAAATTGACATACCAAAAGTGTTGAAGTTTCATATTCAAACATCCATGTGGTATTTTTCCACCAATAATGTAAACATCACTGTAACAATAAAAAGAAAAACCAATAACACATATTAGCATATACTTTATTAGCAAATATTTTAAAGATATTTAACTTTATTATTAAGCAATGAGAAAGAATAACACACCCAAGCAAATCATCAAGATTAACATAACCATGTGAGCAAGAATAGCAAACCCAACTGGTGTTCCACAAATCTAAGATTATTTCTCTCTTTTTATTATACTTTTTTGGCAGTTTTTTTTAAACCAACTTACATCACAAAGTTCCAAAACTTCCAAAATAGTTACTCCCCATATTAAGCCATTCTTTGCATAAATCTTTAATTTTCTTTTATAACCAAATGTTCTTTCAAAATTGCCTACATGATCTAAAAAAAGTAAGATCATATCTAGCAAATTTTTAAAGAGAAACATTGTGTGTTTGGTAGCCAATTTTAGTGTTCAGAGTTAGATAATACCCTGGAAATAAATTCACTTGTGTATGCAGAAAGTTCACAAATCTCCATATTAAGCCATTCTTCCAGGAAAATACTTATCTCCTCTTCTGCAGTGGAATAGAAGTTCTCATATAATCAAATGCCCTTTCAAATTAAAGGACTCACAAATCTCCATATTAAGCCAGTCTTCCAAGAAAATACATATATCTATGAAAGTTCACAAATCTCCATATTAAAATCCATTCTTCCAAGAAAATACTTATCTCCTCTTTTTGCGTTGGAATAGATGTTCTCATATAATATTTCATGTACATGCATAAAACACAAATCTGCACATGTATTAAGTCATTCTTCAAAAACCATTTAAATATTTCATCTTTCTACACGGGATGTATTCATATTATATATAATCAAATGCTCTTTGAAATATTCCTTCATCATGATCTAACCATAAGTGAGATCATGCACGTACATAGCTTATTTGTAAATCTGCAAATGTTGGTTTGTGGTTAGTAAGCAATTAGTTAAGAGTTTGACAATACCCCAAGAAGGAATTCACTTCATTGTATGCAAAAAACACAAATCTTCATATTACACCATTCTTGGACAAGAAGGCAAGGAATGCAATTGAAGAAAATTTAGAATCTTCCCCTTTTCTGATGTGGGATAGAGTCTATTCTCAAATAATCAAATGCTCAAGTTCGAAATTGTCTGCATCATGATCTAAAGTTTAAACATAAATAAGCTCATGAATAAGATCATGTAATCATATTTTTAAATCTAGAATAGTTCTAGTTCACGCTCATGATCTAATCTTAAATAAGATCGATATCTAGCATATTGTTAAATCCAAGTGAATTTAGAATCTTCCCTCTTTCTAATGTGGGAGATGTATATTCTGTTATCATATAATCAAATGTTAATTTCAAAATTAGGTTTGCATCATGATCTAAACATAAATAAGATTGAATGTACCATTTTAGACGACGATAAACTTATATAGGAGTTCTATATATTTCAAAATGATTGATTAAAGTTTTGAAAAGTCATATAGACACTAGTTGAGTAACCCTTCTATGAATAGGAAAGGCTTAATTAAAGAGTTGATCAAACAAAAATATGAAAAAAGTAAAAAAAAAAAAATGCATATTCAACAGAAATAAGCTTGAACACTTATATATAAAAGGCCCAGCATAAAAAAAAACTAAAACTCACTAATGTGCAATGTACATACATTTAAGCATCATCGTGAATAAACACATACTTCTCAGGTATGGATGCATCCTCCTCACTCCCAATCTCTCGCATTGTGCTCTCCACATTCTCTTCAAGCATGGTCTCAGGCACTCTCTTCTCCACATTGCCCTATAACACATTTCAAATTTGTACATTTGAAAATTAAAATTAAATGCTTTTAACACATTAAATTATAGTTTTGAATTTTGAAACATGTAATACCTGTGATGTGCCAACCTGAATATCATCAACCCCACAATAGGATGACATTCCCATGGTCGGTTGAGTCACGGTCTTACCACCATACCCTAAGATTCAATAAATTATATATCGTTTAAGACATTTTTCTTTTAAATTAATAATTTAAATGACATTGCAATTTTCATATATAACTAAATTTGTTTTCTACATACAATGATACTTGTGAAATCCTACCCTCTTCAAACTCTCCCAATGAGAATTGGGACAAGCCTGCCCAAGTAGTGGGAGACAGAATAGGAATCTGTGAACAACACAACTAAGAATTAAATAGAGTTCAATGTTTTCACATTAATACAAAAACATAAATTTCATGTATGTTGATTATTCAACAAGTTGTGAAGATTGGACAACTAAATTGCTCATATGTAGATATTTTTAAACACATACCTGATTCAACCCATCCAATTTTAAACTCGATGAATCAACTCCCCTATTTACTGGAGATTCATTTAACATATGACCAAACTGCAATTAATGACGATAACAACTCAATTATTTCTAAAGATACAATGTTATATATATAGATCTAGAAATACATGAAAACTATCCTCAAATGCATGAAAAATTTACTAATTGTAACACATACCAATCCAATGTTCGGTTCATCATTCTGAATTAACTCCTTCTAACCATTACGAAAAAAATTTCATACTCTCAAATATCTTCTATGGACATGGAATCTATCTCCTCATCTATTTTGTAAACAAAATTGGCTCGGGAATTGGCTTTAGCTTTCTGACAGTTCAAACCAACATTAACACCATAAAAAAATTGATCCTAAATTTTCTCTGATTGCATTCTTGGCCTCCTTGCCAACATCCGATGTAGCTCGCAGCTTTGAATGCGAGACAAATTCCCCTGTTGAACGAGATACCAAAGGTCGTGGAGGCCTCTGTAATGCTGCATTTTGATATGCCCCTTTCCAATCATATGTTCATCCTTTACCAACCACATAATAACTGGACGATAGGATGGTATAATTAGGGTGTATGCCCATGAAAAACTCTGCATAAAAGAGTTTAGCAAAGTAATGTGGAACCTCATCATTCCACGACAACTTCCCATATGCTGCCAAAAATCTATTATAAAGATGTCACGCCATGTTGGGGTGGTTAAAATATTTCACCTTCAACATCTTTCGCTTTGGCCCCTCTTTGAAATCGAACATAGAAATTGCATCTTCTTTTGAAACTCTACTTTTTACTACACATTTATCGGGGCCCATCACCTCCGACTTTCGTCTCCTCATCAAATCGATAAAACTATCAGTCGGTTGCCCCATCTTTTGATATACATCCATAAAGTTCTGCAATGAATGAAAAACAATCTCCAAGCTTTTCTTACTCTCTCGAGGGAAATCGAAGCACCTCAAATCATTTTTCAGTCTGCTTTTAACTCCTGAGCATCGTTCGAGGGTCATTGATTCAGTATACCATTCCCAATGAAGCTCATCACCAACATATGAGGAATAGGTGGACATAGGTGTGTAATATTCTGTTTCTTGATAACGTCCCCCGAATCCACATTCACCCTCTTCACCAACATTGGAATCTTCATGATAACCACTCTCTCTTACAAAAAAAGAACAAACATATATATATATATATATATATATATATATATATATATATATAACATAAACATAAATACACAAAAATACAAAATAAAATAAAAAATACCAAACATATTTTCTTGTCGTGATGTATTCCCTACATTCTCCGATGTTGGAGTATTTATGTGCAACCTATCTAAGAAAGTTGGATCCATAGCACTATTTTGAGCACTTTGTCTGGATGATCTATTCACCAATTCATTTGGTAATCTCCTCATCTGACTAGATTGCCTTTGGTCACTAGCTGCCCCTCCCAAGCTTCCCTACCTTGCTGAGATATGGGTCTCTGATGTCCTCGATGTCTCATTCAAAGAAGGGGTCCCTCTTCCTCCTTCATTGGATATCCTAGAGTGTTTGCGAGGCATATTTAGAGACTTTTGTCTCGACATATCACCTTGATAGATATCCTTTGAAAATCCATGAATGTGAAAGTTCATAAGTTATAGAAACATAAAATGGAAATATAATTTATAAAACAACTTGAAGGCATTTAATCATTTATAACAACTTCAAAGCATCAAAGACATAT
>SNQJ01S0057239.1:92105-103200 GCA_010110895.2 Picea sitchensis
TTGTTTATTATTATTTTAATATTTTTTTGTGTAACATGTATCATAATTTAAAAATACATGTCTTTGTTTTTGCAATAAAATTTTAACATGATCATTTTTTTTAAATGACATTTTCACCTACAAACTAAAAAATATATAATGATTCTATTAACACCTTTATAAATTTTCTTATATTTTTATTTTGTAATTGGCGAAATCAACAACTAGTTGGGCACATACTCACGTGACACGTGGTCATGTTATCCAACTGCTACCACTATAACCTCCAAGTGTGTCCACGATGCCCCATACACGACACACAAGGTAAACCGATATTTCAAATCAATGACTTCACATAACAGAGTGCCTTAACAGTACACTCCATCACCGAATTCCCTACACCTCGGGGAATATTAATTTTTTTCACTATTAATATAAAGTGAGGTCCATTTTATAGTCAAATATGACACTTCACATAAGTCATCCTGATATAGTAATCGAAAAAAGAAAGAACATCCCAATATGGAAGATATTTGTACCATCACTACTCATGAATATAACAATTATAAATGTAATTATGAACAATTGTTATAATGTTATCAATAAAATAAATGAAAAAATAGCATTTCTTAAAAGTAAATTTTCTTTGTAAAGATGTTTAATCAACATATTGTATATTGTTGGAAATTAAGCAATTCACCTTGAATATGATTTTAACATTATATGACATCAATAGTTTAAGTTTTCACAATTACAATCCAAAGTAAACAATTTCATAAAACTAAAGTCAAACATTATATGACAACTCTAAATTCTAAGGAGTGATACATCTTAAATTTAATTTAAAAACAAAGAAATCATTAGCGTACTTATTATGCATTTTATAAATCAAACAACATCAACATGATTTGAAAAAACACAATATACATGTGTGTTATATTGTTTATAGTGAACTAATGTGATTGTAATCGCACCAGAGCAGTTGTTATGTAAAAATGCATCGAGAAACAATTTAATTGACAAAGTACATATGCAAACCTCCATAATTAAAGTTTTGCGGAGGTTTTTCTTTGTGGAGGAAAAAACATAGGTCACTCTTTGGTGCCACTCATAATTTAACACATGGACTCGATCCTCTGCCACTTTCTCGGTGCTTTGCCTCACATATTATCCTCTACGGGAAACTTGACTTTCTCCAAGATACATTCCTCATCATTCATGTAGACATAATATGAACTAACATCAATTCACTTGTAGATCGCATACCTACACCTCCTCTTCTTCACATCAAGGGGGATTATCAAATATCTCTTTGGGGATGGGGAGGAATTCCATAGCCCTAAAGTATCTGTAATTGGGGCCCTTGCAAGTGGCACCAAGCACATAAACTTCATTCCCTTCCAAGTCCATCATCTTGGCCCCTACTTTGGCATAATTAGGACTGCCAAGCTCTACGGTCGGAGCTTCCCAATGCCACTTTTCCATGTTCAGAAAGAAAGGACCCTGGTAGATGTCTTAATTATAAAATTATGTCAACCTCAAGATTTACCTAAGCTCCATATTTCGTATTTAATAGAAGTTAAGAAGCACAATTGGAAAAATAGTCGATGATACATAAGCTTTGTTAGCATGTATTATCGCTAAATATTAAGCATTGCCTTGGCCTCGATCTACTCCTCCATGAGATCCTCACCCATGTACTTATTAAGAATTTCATCATGTTTCTTTTTCTCTACAATCACACGCTCAATCACTTTCTCATCCAGAAGGGGAACATAAGCAACACACTCTCACTCTCTCTGCTGGAGGTTTCCCTTGTCCCGCTCTCCCATTTCTTCCACCACATCCTTATATTCCACGAATATGACCGACTTAATGGCCAAGACCTCGCCGCTCTTGATCATCAACCTAGACTCCCTCTAGATAGACTCGATCTTCTGCCGCTCCCTTATCATTCTGGCCTACATCTCCTCCTCTGCAAGTTGCTTGACTTTCTCCATGATATTGTTCTCATCATCATTGTCGCTATCATAACCAACGTCAATTCGCTTGTAGATTGCATACCTAGACCTCCTCTTATTCGTCTCAAGAGGATTTTCGAATAGCTCTTTGACGTCGGGGAGGAATTTATCAGTCACACTTGTACAATTGATTGCTGGAAGATGTCATGTTACAATCTTCTAGCAACCAATTGCACAAGTGTGGTTGGGAATTTCCTCCCCGATGTCAAAGAGATATTCGATAAGCCCCATGAGAAAAAGAAGAGGAGGTCTATGTATGCGATCTACAAAATAATGTATTCCAGTTATTATGGTGACAATGATGACAAGAACAATATCTTGGAGAAAGAAGAGCAACCCACAGAGGAGGAGATGCGGGCTAGAGTGTTGAGGGAGTGGCAGAGAATCAAGTCTATCTAGAGGCAGGTCAGGTTGACAATCAAGTGTGAGGATTTTGTTTCCATTAAGTCGGTCCTATACGAGGAAGATGATGATGTGGCAGAATAAATGGGAGAGTATGATCTGGATTATTTTCAGAACGAAATGAAAGCAAAGATATTACAATGAAATACTCATCAAAATTTCCAGAAACAAAGAAATACAATAATACTTGACTTCTATAAATGAAAGAATTGTAAAGAGACTATAAAAATACAGAGTGCAAGACTCGCTAGAATGGTGGTAGCTTTATCTTTGAGAAGATATTTGATGGCTATGCTCATTTGAAAGAAGATGATTACAATGAGGCTCTAAAGGCCTTTTTATGATAAACATGAATGCCAAAACCCTGGACATCCAAAAACCTAACCCTAGGAGATGAAACACCAAAAGTCATGTGGGCTCTGTTTGGTTAAGTTAGTACATTAACTTCACAGGGTCATAACTTTTTCATACGATCTCCATTTTAGGCACGTGATAGCCCATTGGAAAGTATTTTCGAGAACTAGGCATTATGCCATCAAACTCTAACTCTGTCTACAATTTGACTGTGGCACGCCAAAAAACATTGTTTAGGGCCCCAAAACGACCATGAAAGTACAAAAAGATGTGATGACATGAAAACATATAAAATAATCCAGTTGGATTAGGTGGGAGGCCACTAGTATCCACCTGGAAGATGTGTAGGGCTTCAGACAACCCAACCCCAAAAGTGTAGAACCCACAATTACAAAGAAGTACAAAAGAACGTGTTGAACTAAAAAATGACAAGAGGAGCCAATTGGAATAGGTTGGTGGCCACCAATATCCACCTAGATCAATCCTACCCCCTTAGGAAGCAACGGTCTCCATTGCGTTGAGTGCCTGGGGAAGAGGGGAAAACATTTTTTGAATCTAAATCTTGGTGAGTTGTGTGCCTTGTTGGAGAAGTTGCATTACGAGGTCTGTGGAAGGTTGTCATGAACTTGTTGTAGGTGGGGTTGAATCTATGCCACCAACCTGTTGTCTCTGGGTTTGACAGGGTAGTGTGTAGGCACCACTGTAGGTGAATAAACAATATATTTTTTCTCTTGGACAATTTTGTTTTGCTGGACAGAAGGTATTGCGGCTGCAGTGGTTGTAGTGGTCTTATGTGCATCTTTTGAAAATACCGTGAAGAGGATGAATTTAGCAGTATGAGAGATTACCTTGTGGCACTGTTTTGGTGGAACAATAGTCAGAACTACCTCCGGTATCCTATAGAGATGACCTCCCAGAGTAATAATGACACTACAGGGTCTAGACTCATAGAAAACATGATGTTTCCACATATATGGTTGGCCCAAAACAACATCATAGACATCAAGAGGGGAAACATCACACACTACCTCATCCTTGAAGGGTTAGATGCCATAGGACATGCGACATTGCTGGTTGACACAAAGATCTCGTCCCTAGTGAAGCCACCTGATGTTGTATGACTGCGAGTGTGGTGTTGATGACAACCCCAACTGTATGATAACCTTAACTGAGATGAGGTTTTTCTAGCTGTCGTTATCAACAATGAAATACAACAGGGTCCCCTTCACCCACATCTGTGAATGGAAGAGGTGCTCTTTCTCTTCAAGATATACTAGTTCTTTTGGTTGAATTTTTGTGGCCATGACAGTAGCAGTGGGGTATGTGTCGATGATCTATCCATTTTCAATATTTTCTGGATCGGATTCTGATTCAGGGTTCGGCTTCATGTCTTGGACCTTGGCCACCAATGACTATTTCTAGTGACATTCATCGGTGTTGTGTCAAGGGATTTTGTGGAAGTCACCACTTTCCAGTGTCATTCTTTTTCTTTCCTTTACCCTTCTTGTCCTGTGTCTTGGAATGGTTGTCTAGAGGCTATTGGTTAGGTTTGTCTTTACCATGCTTTGGTTGTTACATATTTGCAAACCTGAATTCCCATTTGTTCTGGTGCCTAAATTTCTTCTTGATTTTGATGGCATATCGATAGGCAACTCCCAATGATGAGATGTTTAGGAAATCCATTTTGGTTTGGATGTACCTATGTAGAGCCCCACAGTATTTCAGAACCAGATGTCACTCAGAGTCTTTGATACCCAGCTTGGTGCGCAAGGTATGAAAAGTATTTGTGAACTGCGACATTGTTTGTATCTTCTCTTGCCGCAGTGTGGTCCACCTCATGTACTGATCTTCATATTTATCAACAGGGTAGTATCGTTCCTTGACTGTATCCACACAAAAAATCCCAAGTGGGCTTGACCCCATATATTCCAGATTCCTTTGTGGAACTTATCTCCCAGTAAGTTTCCCACCAATGTTTGACATGGGGGAGATCCTTGAGGAGTGTGAGGGTGATATTTTCCCTGTCGGAAAATTTTTGAACAGAGAAATAACCTTCTAATAGTTTTAACCATTTTTCTAGGGCATCCTCTTCTATCCGACCTTCAAATATGGGAATATCAAAATTAACTTGTACCTTGAAGGGAGAGGTTCCTCCAAAATGACCACTTGATGAAGATGTGCTTGTTGCTATCGGCAGGCGTTGAAGGATGTGTGAAAAAATTTCCATCATTTTGTCCCTCTGTCGCGTGAGAGCTTGCTCAAGCAATAGGTTAATAGAATCTTCTACTCCACCATTTTTCTTTTCTGCCACCATCGAGGGTTTTTTGGGTGTGAAAGAGTGATTTTCCTTAAGAGAGACAAGCTAGAGACCCAACTGGATATACTCGGACCTCGTCAGGGACATGCGCTGAAAAAATGATCAAGAGCAGCCTGCTCCAATAACACTAATCCAGATTATTTCGGAATGAAATGAAAGAAAATATATTACAATGAAATACTCATGAAAATTGCCAGAAACAAAGAAATGCAACAATACTTCACTTTTATTAATGAAATAATTGTAAAGAGACTGTAAAAATACAGAGTGCAAGACTCGCTAGAATGGTGGAATCTTTATCTCTGAGAAGAGATGTGATGGCTAGGCTCATTTGCAAGAAGATGATTACAATGAGGCTCTGAAGGACTTTTTATGATAAACATGAATTCCAAAACCCTAGACATCCCAAAACCTAACCCTAGGAGATTAAACACCAAAAGTCATGTGGGCTCCGTTTGGGTAAGTTAGTACATTAACTTCCCGAGGTCGTAAATTTTGCATACGATCTCCATTTTAGGTGCGTGATAGCCCATTGGAAAGGTATTTTTGAGAACTACACATTATGTTGTCAAACTCTGACTCTGTCTAGAGTTTGACTATGGCACGCCAAAAAAACATTGTTTAGGGCCCCAAAATGACCCTAAAAGTACATAAAGATGCGCTGACATGAAAACATATAAAATAAGCCAGTTGGATTAGGTGGGAGGCCACCAGTATCCACTTGGAATATGTGTAGGGCTTCAGACAACCCCAAAAGTGTAGAATCCACAATTACAAAGAAGTACAGAAGAACATGTTGAACAAAAAAACTGACAAGAGGAGCAAGTTGGAATAGGTGGGTGGCCACCAATATCCACCTGGAAGCGTTGAGGGAGTGGAAGAGAATCAATTCTATCTAGAGGTAGGAAAGGTTGACAATCAAGTGTGAGGATTTTTTTCCCTTTAAGTAGGTCCTATTCGAGGAAGATGATAATGTGGTGGAAGAAATTGGAGAGTAGGACAAGGGAAACCAACAATAGAGAGAGCAAGAGTTTGTTGTCTATGTTCCCCTTCTAGATGAGAAAATGATTGAGCGCATGGTTGTGGAGAAGAAGAAACATGATGAAATTCTTGGTAGGTACATGGGTGAGGATATCATGGAGGAGCAAGTTAAGGCCAAGGAAATGCTTAATATTTAGTGATGAGACATGTTGACAAAGATTATGGATCATTGATTCTTTTTCCAAATGAGCTTCTTAAATTATATTAAATATACAATATGGAGCTTAGGTCAATATTGGGGCTGACACGGTGTTATAATTAAGACATCCACTAGGATCCTTTATTGTTGAACACAAAAAAGGGGCACTGGGAAGCTCTGATCGTAGAGCTTGGCAGTCATAATTATGCCAAAGTAGGGGCCAAGATGATAGACTTGGAAAAGAATGAAGTTGATGTGCTCAGTGCCACATGTAAGGGACCCAATTACAGATACTTCGGGGATAAAAAATTACTCCCCATCCTCAAAGATATGTTCTATAAGCCCCCTCGAGGAGAAGAAGAGGACGTGTAGGTATGTGATTTACAAGTGAATTGACGCCAATTCATATTATGGATACATGAATGATGAGGACGACATCTTGGAGAAAGTCAAGTGGCCCATGGAGGAGGATATGTGAGGCAAAGCACTGAGAAGTGGAAAAATATTGAGTCCATGAGCTAAATTATCAGAGGCACCAAAGAGTGACCTATGTTTTTGCCTCTGCAAAGAAAAACATCCACAAAATTTAATTGTGGAGGTTTTCATATGTAGATTGTGAATTAAATTTTTTTTCTTCTGGTTGTTGCTACTGCGCTCGGCATCGTTGGTGTATCTGATTCACATAAAATCCTTTTTAGGCACATATATAGATAAAATGAATTTACAATATAAAACACAAACATATATAAATGTAGATTTTAACCTTGTACAATATTTTACTGCAAACATATTTTCAATAAAATAATAGAAAAGATACAATGGAAAATACACATATTACACAGATATCTTTTCCCTAGAAACCCAAACGAGGAAAACCAACATATTCTATATTCATTCATAGTGATACATTATTTACAATACAATATACATATAGGATCCAATGGCATCCAAAATCCTAACCCAATGACTTGGATTAGACAACAACCCTAATTCCTTAACTGGAAAGATAAAACCATTGACAAAAACCATGTGTCGAAAAACCGCCCAACAATGGCCACAAAAATCAAGGCGACATGAAAAACGAGGCAAAAATGTGACATGTTTCCTGAAGCAAACAAAATTTCTTGAGGGCATTGCCCCCGAACCCTCGATCAAGGGGGCTATCACCCCCTTGTGATCCCGACGCAACGTAGCAGTCACTAGAACTAGTCATGCAAAGAATATAACACATACCCAACATTCTCCCACTTGTTGTTTTCTTTGCGTACATGGGGTTACATGGCTACATAGTCAATAATCCAGGGCAACAATGCCCATGGATCCTCTACACCAAGAGAAATTCTCAGTGCTCACATATTTTGTTAATGAATCTGCAACATTCTTCAAAGTGTCCACATTCATCAAAAAAACTTTCTTTTCTTCAACCATGTCTCTCACAAAGTGATATTGAATATCAATATGGTTTTTCTATGCATGATAAGCCGGGTCTTTCCCAGAAAAATTGCACTCTAACTGTCACAATCTATCCTTACAACTTGTTGTACCAACCCAATACCTGAACACAATCTTTGTAACCATATTGCTTCCTTCCTTGCATGAGTGGCTGCCATGTATTCAACTTATGTAGTTGAAAGTGCCACTACATCTCGTCTTTTGCTCATCCAAATGATTACTCCTCCAAATAGGTTAAACAAATACCTGCTTGTAGATCTCCTACGATCTGGATATCCAACCCAGTCTGCATCCACAAAGACATGTATGTCCAACACTCTGTCTAATCCTGGTCTTCCTTGGTAGCATAATCCATAGCTAGCAATGCACACAAATACCTGAAAACCATTTTTATTGATGTCCAATGCTCCTTCCCTGGTTTTGACATATACCTACTCAAAACTCCCACTGCATGTGCAATGTCCGATCTAGTACATACCATTGCATACATCAAACTGCCAACTGCACTCACATATGGAAAACTATACATGTCCTCCTCCTCTTCCTGTGTCTTGGGACACTAATCCGCATATAAATTTACACCAACAAGAATAGGGACCTTGACCTATTTACATTCATGCATATTAAACCTATGTAATATTGTCTTGACATATTTTCTTTGATTTAACGAGAGTTTCATCTTTTTCTGATCTCTTTTAATTCCCATGCCTAAAATGAAATTTGAAGCACCGATATCCTTCATGTAAAATTTAGAGGACAACTAAGTTTTCACATCTTGGATAATATCCTTATTATTTCCTATCAGTAACATGTCATCCACATACAAGACCAAATAAATCAAATGATCAACAATTAATTTAAAATACACACAATGATCCTCTTCGCTTCTTGTGAATCCAAGTCCCAACATATAAGAATCAAAATTTTGATACCACATCCTTGGTGATTGTTTTAAACCATACAAAGACTTTTTCATCTTGCATACTAACTCCTTCTTTCCCTTCACATCAAAACCTTCTGGCAGCTTCATATATATTTCTTCTTCCAGATCCCCATGTATGAATTCTTTCTTCACATCCATATGTTCTACTTCAAAATCAAATGTAGCAACAACATATAACATAAATCTTATAGAAGTTAACTTGGAAACATGAGAAAAAATCTCACCAAAATCAATTCCCTCAACCTGGGAATAACCCTTTGCTACTAACCGAGCTTTTTATTCCTCCACTTTTCCATATGCATTCAACTTCTTTTTAAATACCCATTTTCTTCCAATGGGCTTTCTTCCAGTTGGAAACTCCACTAGATTCCAAGCCTCATTCTTATCCAAGGCTACCATTTCTTCATCCATGAATTTTTTCCAAAGCTTTCCATCCTCTAAATCCACTGCCTCCCTGATAGTTCTAGGATCATCATCAATAATAGGCAAAGAAAATTTTGAACGAAAATCGGATGGAGTATACCTTTCTGGTATCCTTCTTTCTCAAACCGATCTCCTCAATACTGGAGTATGAGGATATTCTTCTTCTTATTCTTATTCTTCTGTAAATTCTGATTCACCATCCTTTAAATCAAACTCTATTTTCTCTGGTTCTTCCTTACTTGGTGGGACTTCATGTTTAACAACATCCTTCATTTCTCTAAATACCACATTTTTTTTTTTAACAAAAACTGGGTAATATTTATATTTAAAAAACTACGAAGGAGCGCAGGAAGAGTACATATTCTGTATTACAAGTATTGTAGAATTCAAAAATTCCTCCCCTGAATTCTCCAAGAGAAGTATGAGAAGCAGGGGTAGTGCTTACTAAATCGCTAAAGCCTGAATGTACTGCTATGGTGTAAACCATGCAAAAAGAACCTAGTAGTAGCTTAAAAAAACATTGCATACACTTAAATTTTGCTTCGATCCGGTGTAGTAGAGTCCTTTGTTGTTGAAGGTCGTAGGTTGAGGTCCAATCTCGGGCATGCTCCTAACGATGAGGCCTCTTCTAATACAAAGGTGTTCAGGGAGGCTGTGGGTGACGATGGTTCAGCTACGAATTGAAGCGCCTCTATTTGTTGTCACAAGACTTCACATTCATCCATGTTTCTTTGTTTCTCACCCCTGTGTTGTATGGTGATCTCAGTGATGGAAAAATATTACGTTGAGAGAGCCCTAAGCTGTAGTTGGAGAGTCTACACCACATTTACCAGTTCCTCATGCTCTTCTGGAGAGACTGTTCTCTGATTTTTCATATTCATCTTGTCGATATTCCTTGCACTGTCTATTTGAATTGCGCAGGGGTCAGTGCTTGAGGAAGGAATGGACGCTACTCTATTTGTCTTATCTCTGAGGATACTAGTAAGTGGATCTTCTCCTACTCTGGTCTTCTTTGGGATGAAAATTCCAACGAGTTGCACCACTCCTGCTATGATATGCGCCATCGCCTTTGTTTGATGCAGTGAACTTAACCAATTTCCCATAATTCATCACGAGTTGCAGCCATGCTTTCAGCTAATGATAGTACCCTTCGGATCACCTGAATTTAATTCCCAGTACACTCTAGATGTCATGTTGTGCAGTCTTGGCTCACTCCAATTTTCACTTCCACACACAGGGGTTTCCAAATGAGTATCAAAAAGACTTCCCAAGTCAGGGGGGAAGGAAATAAGATGACACAAGACACACACTGAGATGAGGGGGAGGTTGCCTAGGTGTCAATATGTGAGGTGGGGAAGTTGTTGGGGGCTAAAAGGATACTCGTTGAGGTAAGGTGGAAGGTGACTAGGAGTCAATGACTAAGGGTACGCGGTCCAGACCGAGGCCCAAAATTCCACGTCTTGTTGGGTGGGCAGAGGGGTTGGCTTCTTGGGATTAAATGTCATGGAATGGGATTGTAAAGAGTGCATCCATTAACCACTAACGAGCCTTGATCCAGGTCGATTCCTAGGTTTGCTTATGCGTTTGCCAATTGGTTATTTCGACGAAGAACATGAAAGAGAGTGCAATTGTGGAAGAGGTTAAGTGTTTTCGAGATTCTTTGTAGTATGGCGTTTAAGTGGATATTTGGGGGGTGGGACATTTTTCGTACATGGCCTATGATTATATTGGAGTCTCCAATCACCGAAATGGAGTGTATGTTCAGGGTTTGTGTAAGATGGAGGCCTTGGTACAGAGCATAGGCTTCGGCTTGGTTATTTGTTGTGATACCTAGATTCCAATGAAAATAGAGAACGTGAATTCCTCTTGGGCATATTATGACCCCTCCCGCTCCTGCCACCCCGAGGTTTCCTTTTGAGGCTCCGTCAAAGTAGAGAATGTGAGTTTGCTGCTCCTTACACTAGTGGAAGTACTTAGTGTCATCATGAAGCTGCCAGTAGGATCTAGAGGGAGAGGGAGGTTGA